>VUQH01055085.1:0-14136 GCA_015106775.1 Etroplus canarensis | reverse complement strand
CACATACTGTTGCTGACCAACTGCAGCAACCCCAGATCATAGCACTGCCCCCACAGGCTTGTACAGTAGGCACTAGGCATGATGGGTGCATCACTTCATCTGCCTCTCTTCTTACCCTGATGCGCCCATCTTCTTCCTCGAAGACGATGGGTCCCCACTATCCTTCCAGTTACTAATAATGCGTTGGACAGTTCTTAACCCAATTTTAGTAGTTTCTGCAATCTCCTTAGATGTTTTCTCTGCTTGATGCCTGCCAATGATTTGATCCTTCTCAAACAGACTAACATCTTTTCCACGACCACGGGATGTGTCTTTCAACATGGTTGTTTAAGAAATGAGAAGCAACTCATTGCACCAGTTGGAATTAAATAACTTGTTGCCTGCTGAAAGATAATCGCCTGTGCAGTAATTATCCAATAGGAGGCTCGTACCTATTTGCTTAGTTAAATCCAGGTGGCGACTTTTTGTTTTGGCCAGGCAGTGTATATGTAGAAAAACAGTGCCCAAATTTTAGTAATAGAAAAGTAATTGAAGAATTGGCTTCTGAATATTTTCTTAGTTAGCTATGTGTTAAAATGCAAGGCTACATTTCACAAAAAATGTAAAAAGAAAACCAGTAAAGCTCAGAACAAGGTTTCAGAGATAATGGAACACAACAGGAAGGAGGTTGCTGTGAACAGCTGATGGCCCAAAGCACCACCTCATCTGGTGGTTCTGTGGTGTTTTGGCATGTTTGGCAGCCAATATAACTACCACAGAGGCACTTATAAATGCAGTATGTGTAAAAGAGAATGATCTGCCACACAGATGAGCTTGATCAAAAAGGAAAGTTTTAAGCCTAATCTTAAATTTAGAGAGGGTGTCTGTTTCCTGTATACAAACTGGGAGCTGGTTTCACAGGAGAGGGGCCTGATAGCTGAAGGATCTGCCTCCCATTCTACTTTTAAAAGCTTTAGGAACCACAAGTAGGCCTGCACTCTGATAGAGAAGTGTATAACATAAAGAGTATTGGTCCCAGCATAGAACCCTGTGGGACTCCATGACTAACTTTTGTGTGTGAGGAAGACTCCTCATTTATTTACACAAATTGGAATCTGTCAGATAAATAAGATTCAGAAGAGCAAAATGCATTCCCTTTAATGCCAACATAGTATTCTAGCCTCTGTAGTAAGATGTTAATGCACACTCAGAATACCTTATTACTCCCAGGGGGAAAATTGCATTTTCTTACAGACATTCAGTTGTACATAAATACATATAAATTAAAAAAAGAATAAACAACACCAGAGCCCTGCAGGGGACTGTTCTCTCTTCCTTTCTCTTCACCCTCCACAACACATACTTTAGCTACTGCACAGAGGCCTGCCACCTTCAGAAGTTTTCTGATGACTCTGCAGTAGTGGGGTGTATCAGAGAGGGTGATGAGGAAGAGTACAGGGCTGTGGTGGGCAGCTGTGTCACATGGTGAGAACAGAACCATCTGCAGCTTAATGTGACAAAGACTAAAGAATTGGTTGTGGACATGAGAATGACCAAAACACCAGTGACCCATGTTTCCATCCATGGGGTCTGTGTGGAGATAATGGAGGAGGACTACACATACCTTGGTGTTCACATTGACAATAAACTGGACTTGATTAGACATACAGAAGCCATCTACAAGAAGGGCCGGAGCCATCTCTATTTTCTGACAGGACTCATGCTTTACTATATTTTCTAGATTTTTGTAAAACAGTAAATTTGAAAATTAATGGATAACAATATTTATATTTTAGCATTAAATATATCATAAATATAAATATATAATTTCAGTTAAAGAGCCTCTACATACTGGTGTATTGAACATTACAGAAACATAAAAAATCATTTTGGTTATTACTAGTGCTGTTAATTTAACACAACCGTGGCATAAACCTGTCATTAGGTGGTGGTCTGACAACTTTGTGAAGCACTGTATACATTTGTCATTTTAAATAAGTGGATATATCTATTTTTGTGCTGTATGTTTTTCAGCCCAGACCTCAGCAGGTCTCAGTGCAAAGTGCTGGAATGTTTGGAGCTTATCCCTCAGTATGGAGAGCCCATCACTACTGCTAACTACGACAACATACGAAGATATCTTACAAAGGTACAAGTAAATGTGACAGAAATCTGGCTTCTATGGCTATGTTCACACTGTAGGTCTTAATGATCAATTCCAATTTTTTGCTGAGATCTGATTTTATTATTTTTGCATGGTCATTTATATTATCATTTAAATGCGAACGCCATCAGACTTCAGTGCGAACAGTCTATGGCCTGACACGCACATGCGCAGAATACATGACGTCACACGAAGAATGCTGTGCTTGCGGAAGGAAATATGGATGCTAAACATGTCAGTGTGTGTAAAACATCACTTTCTTTCCACTGACTAGCTCCATCAATGGTGTCTGCCATGCTTGTTTCATCTGTCGTTTACAAATCATATTGCCACATCTCACCTCCTCCGGTGCAGAATAATGATGTCTGTCTCACTTCGATTACGTAAAAGTCAGATATAATGAGACATGATCATTCAGATTATGGTCACTTTAAAAAACATCAGAATCGGATTGGAATCGGATTTGTGCTGTTCAGGCTGTCATAAAAACTCAGATATGGGTCACATATGGGCAAAATTTGGATTTTGGCCACTTTTGCCTGCAGTGTGAACGTAACCTAAGTCTGTCTTTTATCAGTAATCATACACTTAAATGAACTAAGGTAAAGTAATATAATTTCACATTTTTGACAAGAATTTGCAAATAAAGCTTCTTTCATGTCAAAAAATATACAAGGTAAAATAAATGTTTGCATAAATTTTCACCCCCTGTAATGGGACTGACCTAATTTAACAGAGGTCCATCTAGTTAATTCCGGCAGTGTCACAGTTAGTGAAATTGAGATCATCTGAGTGCAGTTGGTGTGTGTCAAGTGATTGAAGTACAAGAATACCTGTGTCTGGGAGGTCCAGTCTCTGGTTCATCAGTATTCCTGCTACAATTTAAACAAAAGCAGAAAAAGAACACTCCAAGCAACTCAGAGAAAAGATCATTGAAAAGTATATAGGTCAGGAAATGGCTACAAAAATATTTCCAACTCACTGGACATCCCAGAGAGTTCAGTCAAATCCATTATTAAGAAATGGAATGAGTATGGAACTTGTGTAAATCTGCCTAGAGCTGGCCACCCTCACAAACTGAGTGACCAGGCGAGAAGAAGGGTGAGGGAGGGTGAGGGAGGCCACCAAGACACCTACAACCACTATGAAATTGTTAAAAGGTTCAGTGGCTCAGATTGGAGAGACTGTACATACAACAACTTATTTTTATTTTATTTTTTATATATTTTTAATTAATTGACATTAGCTTGTAAAACTCTGTTTTCACTTTGACATAAAATAAGCTTTACTTGTAAATTCTTGTCAAAAAAGCCAAATTATTTTGACCATGATTTCATTTATGAAACAATAAAAGGGTGACACATCCAATGGGATCAATACTTTTTATAGGCATTGTACATCTGGAGCATGAAGCAGGTGGCGTGCGAAGATTGTGTTAGCACACATTGACGCACAGCACAGTACAGGCTGTTATAACCAGTCTAAATGCCAAAGCATCCTTGGGCAAGACACTGAACCCCAAATTGCTCCCGATGCATCCATCGGAGTGTGAATGTGTGTAAAATGTGCTTAAAGGCATAGAATAAAGTGCTGCGTGAATGTGTATGGGAATGGGTGAATGAGGCTTGTAGTCAAAAGCACTTTGAGTGCTCAGTTAGAGTAGAAAAGCGCTATATAAGTACCAGTCCATTTACTATCCAGTAATGCATGAGAAGATGATATTGAGGGCGAAAATTGCCAAATTTAATTTTCATTGGCTGCTTTCCTTTGGGTCATACCTCATACATGCAGAAAATATAAGGCTTAAATAACGAGAGCAGTGTAGGTCTTGACTTTGTCTCTGACTGACTCAAAAAAGACTTGTACTGCTTTATCTGTTGTTTTATTGGTTTAACACTTACATGTTTCTATGTGTTTGACTGTGGTTACACATCAGGCAAGTGAGACCCCCAACCACCCTCTAGGCTGGCTGGTGGAGACGTTGGTGACAGCCTACAGGATGACGTATGTTGGTGTGGGATCAAACCGCAGGCTGCTCAGGCAGGCTGTTCAAGAGGTCCAGGCCTACCTCACGCACTTCTACAGCATCATCAGGTAGATTTATCTCCCGAGGTCTCTTTTTCCACTGCTACTGCTCAGTTTTTGTAGGGTCCAGTCAGAGTCTGTAAACACAAGTCAGAGACTGGAGAAACTGCCTTAGGATCAAAAATTTTCCTAAATATGGTGTTAAAAAATTGTTGGTTAAGGTCATCTCCTAGTGCAGCAAAGTTCTGCTCCGTGGTGTGTTTAGATCACTACTTAAAAATCCCATGCTAAAGGCTTTCACATGTGTGCCTGCGATTTTGCTACAGAACTCCAACTTTCTCGGGGGTCATATTGAATTGGCTTTCACTTTTTAACAGAGCTTAAAAAATTTCATGTATGTATCTCCTGTACATAAAAAGCTGTGCTCAAAAAATAAGGCAATATAAAAAGCACCAAAAAGCACCCACCTCTGTGTACTTAAAGGGCCTGTAACTTGGATCATTTTCATATTAATAAGGTAAAATTTTGCACATCTTTATAAAATAATCAGTTGATTCAGAGAGGGTCATGTAGGAACTTTTTAAAGTTTGGTTGATCTTGTATGGAATGACCCATTTTAAATGTAAACTTAAATGTAATTTTTAAATGTAAACACTTATGGAAAAACAAATTAAACTTATACAGCAGTTTTGTTTAAATAGATATATAGACCATTGACTAAATATGAACCGAATGTTCTGCCTGCAGGTTTTTATTTCCAGGGTTACCAGAAGATGGCGGTGTCCTCCAAGAAGTCCCCACCTCTCCATCTAAAAGCAGACGCTACTCTTTCAAAACAGAGCAAGGGTGAGTGGAATACATACAGTATGAAAACAGACTTAAAGAAACTGATGGTTATTTCAGCAAATACAATGTTGATTTACAACTTAATCAAAGCAAGATGGGTAACTGTTGACATTAATTATTTCTAACCCTTCATCTGTCTTTTTCCTCCTCTTTCATCTCTTCCTCCTCCAGTAGTGTTGTGGTGGTGAGCTGTTCCTCTCTGCTCCTCCCTCTGCTGCTCCCTCGCCTGTATCCTCCTCTCTTTACTCTGTACACTCAGCAGGAGGAGCAGGAGGAGGCTCAGTACTGGGAGCGCATCCTCCGACTCAACAAACAACCCGACCAATCGCTGCTTAATTTTCTGGGAGTGCAGGAGTGAGTGCAAATACACGCACACACAGGCACAGGCTCTAGGAGGTGTTAAGCTTACTTTTTGGTTATTTATAACTTTAATTTTGAAAACACAAGTTTCCTTCTTTAAAAAAAGAATCATATGTTTTTTGTTATTTGATTTATTTTGTTTTTTTTCCCTTCCTCTGGTAGGAAGTTCTGGCCATTGTGGGTGTCAATTCTTGGGGAGAAAAAGCAGGTCAGACACTGGCTGCTCTTTCCTTTCCCTCTGCATGCTATTACAGCTCCAGCTCCCATGTCACCCTCTCTAACTGGTTCTCTTTATATTCATTTCAGATTGTGTCCAGCAGTAAAGATGCCTGTTTTGCTTCCGCTGTAGAGACACTCCAGCAAATCAGGTAACTGCCACGTGAGCTCACATGACATGATTAGTGATGTTGCTAAATCACATATTGCCTATTACAGTTTGGCTGCAGTGTGATTAGAGACAGCTGGAGCTTTTTCATATACGGTAAGCTAGTTTTGACTGTCAGGGGCTGCAGTCATCCTGTCTTTTCCTAAATATTATGAATTTAAAGGACTTCACAAAAGAGAACCATGGTTATCAAAATGTCTGACTGCACTTACGCCAAGCTCCATAATAATGGGATAGTGGATGCTGTTAACTGCAATAACAATGTCTTGAAGATTGAAGATTACAAAAAGCATATCTTTGATACTTCGCCTCATGAGTTCTTAACATGTTTCATGTAGGCTGTACAGATGTTGAAACTTCAATATAGGGGTTGGCATTTTAAAGAAAAAGGAATATACTGTCTGTTAAGTGAAATGAAATGCTGGGTGGATGGATTCAGCCATATTTGGATCAAGTGGGTTGTTGTGCCGTGGAAAGCTGCAGTGGTTTGCAGTGTTGCCTCACGGCATGAAGGTTCCTGGTTTGAGCCCACTGGCTGGCTTGGGCCTTTCTGTATGCTGTTTGCTTGTGGGTTCATATGACATACTTCAGCTTCCTCCCACAATCCAAAGGCATGTATGTTAGGTTAAGTGTTGATTCTAAATTGGCTGTGTGAATGTGAGCGTGAATGGACTATCTGTCTCTCTGCTTAGTCCTGCGATGTCTTTGCAATCTGTACAAGATGTATCTCTCACCCAATGACTGCTGGGTTAGATGGATGGATGGAGAAGCTGAATCACTTATTTTTCATGATAATTGTTTTGGTGAACGGGACACAGCTATGAATTGTGGAGTGGCCTTATCTCCTTTTATTTTCATCAAGGATGCTCCGGTGAGGTAGTAAAGGAAGCCCTAAAGCACCTTTCCTCAGTATTTAGAGAATTTGATCGGCTCTTATTATGACTTCTGGGTCACTTCGATCAGTTAGGAATTGACTGTGTGACTGCAGCCTGGGAGTCCTTAGTTCAGCTGCTGGTTTTTGGTGGATGTTGTGATACTTTATGGCAGATAACTAAGACTTTGTGAAGGTTATAAATATAATATTTGACAGCTGTTTTCATTGCCACACATGATGCACTAATAATAATAACATTAATGGAATGGAATGTGAACAGATTATAATGTGAAATCTTGAGTTGATTTTTAAAATTCATCCGCCCATACATCCAGCACCAGGTTCACTCCGTCAGACAAACTCACGGTGATTCAGAAGACGTTTGAGGAGCTGACCATGGAGGTAAAACCTCTGCTGGATTGTGATTTCCTTTGGTGCATGGATGATCTGTTCCCACTCTTCCTCTATGTGGTGCTCAGAGCAAGGTATGTTAATACACACACAATCACAAGCAGTAAGAGGTATCTCTGTGACCTTCCTGTGTTTATACATTTGTCTGATTTTTAGATACGTATTAGTTTCAGGAAAATTATAAGCTTAAAATGATGTTGACACTTTATAATAACTATTGTTAATGAATGGTGAATTAAATTAAATAAACTTTAGTAAAAAGTTAACTTGCGATTACAAAATAGTTTACACATTATTTATAAAACTACAGTTTGTTTACTAATGTCATTAGTTTGTGTTATCAACATGAATATTTTATTATTTATATATTTATAGTGTTACGTGTGGTATAAGGCAGACACATTTTGTAATAAAGGATTTATTAACATTGAGATTATTTTTTTTATGTCACGACATAAAATAGTGCAGTTTACTGAAAGTTGCTGGCTTCTCAGAGATGATCACGCAGTTCCCTTTAGTGCCTGTCCTGCAGCGATACTGAGACCAGCCCCACATCCAGCTTGTCATATTCTAAGCTAAACCACAAGCTTAACCTAAATTTAACTGAACAGCTAAAAAACACTTTGGTGGCACCGCTCTGCTGGCGGCCTGGGCTCTGGGTAGACTGCAATGAAAATTCTTGGTCACCGGGATCATTATTGTCTTCAGGTTTTAATTAGTGTTTACTGAAACAGAGAGAATCTTTTGCGATTCATCCCATAATCTGTACTCTGTGTGAGTTACTACCATCAGGCAGAAGGTACAGAGTTCAAGAGTGCAAATTGGACCGGTTTAAGAACTCTTTTGTCCCTCTATCTGTAAAAATTTTAAATAATAGTCTAAAATAAGATGAGGCATGCACTTTTCAGTGATGTCTCTTGTTTGATTTGTTTTGTTTGTATTTTTGTGAAACCTGTATGTGCTGGCAGGTCCAGCTTTGAGCCCACGTCAGATTTCCCTGTGGGGACAATAAAGTATCTATCAGTCTAATTATCTATCAATCTATCAATATAACAAATAGCAAGAAATATCCAGATAATGTCTTCAGATGCATTAAACAGTATTTTTACTGCTGCTCTGCTCTCCAGGATCAGGAATTTGGGAGCTGAAGTCAGCCTCATAGAAGATTTGATGGATCCCAACATTCAGCATGGAGAGCTGGGACTGATGTTCACAACACTAAAGGTGGGATCACCAATCTCTCGCATAAACACTACAGTGTATTTACATATGGTAGAAAGTTTAAAAAGGGAGAAATTCTTACATTTTTATTATAAACATGAATTCTTTTATACAATAATTGGATATTCCTCTATTTAATGTTTTAAACTAATTTTCGGGGCAATTTGAGCAAGTTTGTTTCCTAATTTTGAACAGTCAGAAATGTCTAAGAGCACTCTTCTGTTTGTGAATGAAGCGGTGTGCTGGTTTCTCTGGTTGATATGCGATTTTAGCTCCTTAGTTGCTCAGAAACTTCTTGGCACATTGCCAAAATATCTATTTGACGTTTTCACAGTGTTTAAATAACAAGATGCACCCTTATAAAAATTCAGGCAATCTCCAAAATGATGTTTCGTGTCGGCTGTAAATCCAGTCAGTTATTTGTCATTCATTCATTTGTTGAAACACATAATCTTTTATTTATTTATTCATTTATTGTTAAAATAGCTTCACTAGTTAACCATCACGTGTCTGCCACAGGCCTGTTACATTCAGATCCAGCAGGAGTCAACTGCGTAGGAGGCGGCAAGAGGAGAACATTCAGCCACAGGAGGTGCCAGAACCAAAGCAGTCAAATCAGAAGTTTTCTTGCTGTTGGGAAGCTGCGTTGAGGCTGCAAACACACATCACAAAGGGAGGGAGAGAATTAAATTTCCCAACAACAGGACAGTCTGACACACTAGCAGCTCTCTTTGTAGAAAAGTAACACATCACCCTCTTCTGGACAGGTTGGGTAACTGCACCTTTATTTTTCAAATGCACTTTGTAATACAGCAGTTCAGCTTCCATCTCAGAGTTTAAGATTTATTTACTAAAAATAAACAGAACAACATTATGGGTTTAAAATTATTTTACATTATTTTTCCTGACAGGTAATTCATTCCTTAGAATATACACTGTATATTTTACCAGTTTCATCTGCTTTCTTCAAGAACTGCAGACAGAGGGAGCTAACTACGTAATAAATGATAAACATGACCACATGTTAAAGGAAAAACCAGGTGCTAATAACTGCAATAACAATGTAAATATTTTTCTAATCATTAAAAGTCTTCTCAAAGGGAACCTTTAAGTGTATTAAAGATTGTTGGTTAAATTTCACTGAGTGAAACCAAGCAGATTTTTGGTTGACTGCACTGTTACTAATGTAATGCAGCCTAAAGTGCAGGTATTTACTGAACCTGCACACAGTAGCTAGCAGCATGTGGAAGCTGCAGTTTTATTAAAGATATAGAAACGTGGGCTGTCAGCCTTGAAAGACTGAGTTTCTTGCATTTTAGCTTATTTTTTTAGCATGGTATGTGAGTGATCTAGTCACTTATCACTGATTCAACGGCATCTGCAGGAGATGATATGATCAAAACTGAGCGTCCTAAACAAAAATCAGATCTTTGGTTCATCAGCGAGCAGCTACAGCAGCAAAAAAGCAGACATGGGAGGTTGCGCATTAACAAAAATAAAACTTGTTATGAGCATGGCTCACAAGTTAACAAGTTTTACTAGCTATATTTTAACAGCAAAATTCTCAAGGGACTGTTTTTAGGTGTAGTTTCATGTTTCTTCCTCAGAAAATTAACCAAAACATACAGATCACAAAGCTTTAAGTTATGAAAAGGCTTGATTTTGATCACTGTATAAGAAAAAATCCTTCTCGCTGTAATAGATTTTACTTTCTGCCATCCTCTAATTGAAAACCCAATCTAAGCATGTTCCTGCACACAGGGCCGGAGAAAGGATTTGGTGCTAGCCTGAACAGAGTAATCGAGTGAATAATAATCCACGCCCCATAAAGGGAAAATGTATTCCTTTGAATGTTTTTGTTTATTTTGTGTGCATGTTCAAGCATACAGTTCGGCCCATACATTTTGGACAATGACAGATTTTTTTTTTTTTTTGTGATGTGACTGAAGTGCAGGCTTTCAACTCTAATTCAAAGGGTTTGACATAAGAATTGCATTAACTGTTTAGGAATTAAATCTGTTTTTATACATAGCCCCTCCCCCAAAATATTAGGCTTGTTTCAATACATGGTTAAAAATTCTGACTGCCTTATGTCGAGAACCCATGGACATCAAATGCTTTTTCCTCCCTTGAGATGCTCTGCCAGGCCTTTACTTCAGTCGTCTTTAGTTGCTGCTTGTTCATGGATCTCTCTACCTTCAGTTTTGTCTTCAGTAACTGAATAGCTGCTCTGTTGGGTTGAGATCAAATGATTGACTTGGAAGAATATTCCATTCCTTTGCCTTGAGACACTCTTGAGTTGCTTTTGTAGTATATTTGGGTCATAACCATTTGCACTGTTAAGCTCACTTTTACAGCATTTGGCTCCTAAAAGTTTTCCTGTCTCTCTGATAGTTTTATTGCAGTTCCTCAGCCTAATAATAGCATCCTTCACTTGCATCAACATCTCTTTGGACCTCATGTTGAGTTTCAGTGAACAACTACCAAATGCAAGTTCAGCACTTGGAATCAACTCCAGATATTTTATCTGCTTAGTTTGTTGTGGAAGGGAACAAGCCTCACCTGGCCATAAAATGGATTGTCAGTTGTCCTATAGTCTTTGATTGTCTGAAAATGGTGGACGGCAGTAATTCCTAAACAGTTAATGCAGTTCTTTTGTCAAACTCCTTGAATTATGAGAGTCTGCATTTTAAATCCCAACACTCAAGATGTGACTAAAGTCCTCTGGGGTGGTATATTAGTTAGTAGTTAATAAGTTTAATGTACACAAAAAATATTTCAGGTTTTTCCTTCTTTGCTTTCAGTTTCTGTTTATTTATGTGTGCTATTTTTTTGTCGTCACATTTGTCAACAGATGTAAAAAAAAAAAATTGCGAGAAAAGTTTATAAACTTCTAACTTGCGTGAAAACAGTGTGCACATGTATGCCAAGATTGTTACTGAGTGTTTTATTGCTTTATTGCTATTGCTTTTTAAAAAGTCACAAATTTGTTTGAATTTTTTTCTTCAATTTCATTTAATTTTGATCCCTTGAAGCTAAAAAATGGCTTTATTTTCATGTTTAAATCTGAGGGACATCAGAAGAATATTTTTAATGTTGCGAATATGTATGTTTGAATACAACATCCTTTTTTTTAAAAAGAAACCAATGGAGCTTTGTCACTTGATTTGTGTTCTTTATGATTAAAAAGTAATTACATTAATAAGATATATTGATATAGTGATATAAATGAATATAGTGATTGTACATGATCAGAAATTTTACCATGGTCCTGAAATTTGAGCCCACCGAGGACTGTGATGTACTGGGATGCAGACGTAGGATGTGTAGTATTCACTGTACAATGTGCTGTCATTGTCAGAACTGAGCTTAAACAGACTTGTAATTTCTGCGTTACTGCAAAGTGTTTGTACTGTATTTACTGTCACCTTCAGAATATTTTTACATTAGGAGAGGTCACTTAAATGTGTTTCTTGATGTTTCTTACTAAAACTACTGCAGTGTGTTGTAGTACAGGTGTAACGCCTGAGGGTTACTGAGACTAAAGCTGCTGGCCTCCTCTAAAACTAATATCAGGTTCAAGGAGAGCAAAGATGTTTTCAGAGCAAATGGTCCCGCTCATCTTGCTGTTGGCTTGTAGATTTTTTACCTTTTGAGGCAGTCGTTGGTTTCAGATGAATTCAGAAAGATAAACGTGACACCTTTAGCCCACAAAAGACAGTATCTCCCAGAACAGGGCAACACCTTTGTAAGATAATGCCAGTGGGAACCCCTTATGAAAGCCTGCTTGTTCTCCACCTCCACCCCACCCTCTTACCCATCATACAATACATCCCAACCCAAAGCCCGGTGGTAATTATTGGGGGGCCCTTTTTAATGGCAGATGGCTTGCCATCAGTTTTAATAAGTCCCCAGAAACCAACAGCTGCCTGGAAGAAAGAAAACAGCAGGAAGAAAAAAGGACCATCAGGATTAAAAGTTATTAAAAGTGATGAGCTGAAAAATGTAACGTCACAGTCATTTATGAAACCTGCATTTCTCAGAGGTTTGCACAGGATGATTAATTTTTTCTAACCAGGTATATATTTTTGTAACTTTATAGAAAGAGCTGATCTTGGGGAATGATTTCTGAATGTTAAGTAAACTTGACTGATATTTTTGTTTATTAAAAAAGGGCAATAAATTACTTTGAATTCTGGAAATGTCTCCTAATGAATTTTCTTTTTTAAATGTTTTACAATCATGATGTAGGGGTTTACACCTTACAACCGAAAGCTCTCTGGTACAAGTCCACTTGGGGATACAAGCCCCTCCTGTAATGGGAGAGTGGCATCAGGAAGTGCATCCAGCATAAAACCTGTGCCAAGGTACTGATGTGGGTTAATCTACTGGGACAACCACTTGGGTAAATACAAGGGAGCATCCGGACATACTGATCAGGTCATCTGTGATAGTTTTAATTTTAAAAATGTTTCTTAATTCAAGTTTTTCAATCTACTCCTACAATTTTTCATATTTTTTGCAGGAATTGGATAGGTGTGTTAGTTCATTGATGTATGGTGTTTTCACTGTATTTTGTCCACTTCTTATTGCTCCATTGTAATGTTTTGCAGTGACCCATGGTTAACAAATCTAGAATGAGATTCAGAGAAATCCTGCAGGCAGCCGAACAACAAGACCAGGTAGGCCATGGACAAACTTGCTGCTTCCCGGATTGTTTAGACAAATACTATGTCCCTGATCTTTGTTATTGTTCTTTTCCACATGTGGGGCAATTTAGAACCTTTTAAGAGTTTAGGATCTGTTGTGGGTGACATTAAAGATAATTGGAACAGCTTAGAGTGAAGTGGGAAGCTAAGGCAGTGTGAGAAATTGTTTGGGTAATAACACAAAAGAGACACAAGAGGGAACCAATGTGTAGTGCTGAGCAGAAGGATGAAGGAATTTTTCAGACTTTGCCACCAGTTTCTGATGGAAGTGGAAAGACTTAATATGTCATACTCAAACTCTGCAGGTAATTAAAAATAATAAGCTAAAGGGGGTTTTAAAAAACCCTGCGTACAGCTGGAGAGAAGGCTGATAATGCACCTGGGATTAATGCAATTCTTTTTACATGTAAACTAATGAAACAGCCATACAATGAACACAATGTAAAAAGAATGAATAAGTCCAATTTGATTGTCGTGGGTTCCTAAATTCTATAGTGTTGTGATTTGATAAATGCAGTTTTGCATTTTACTTTATAACACTGATTAAAGTACACTCACCAGACTCTCCTTGTTAAATATCTAATCCACTAATCACATGTCACTAACTCACTGCATGTAGACGTGGTCGACTCACTCTTCCCCATTCTGTTGCTTGCTTTGAACTTCAGCAGGTCATCTTAAGTGACTGTGAAGGTGGCACAGTTGCTGGTACCAGACTGCTTTGAGCTGATAGGAAGGCAACAGTAACTCAAATAACTACTTGTCACAAACAAGACAACAACAGCACCTCCAGCCTTGCAGCAAATGGACTACAGCTGCGTAAGACCACACCAGTTGCCACTCCTGTCAGCTAAGACCAGGGAACTAAGGCTAGAATTTACACAGATTCACCAAAATTGGACAAGAGAAGGCTCACTGACCACTGTTTTGTTTTTGTTTTTTTGCCAATATATTTATTGTCTTTTTCAAAATTATTTCACAAACACATAACATATACACATACATACATACATATACCCACTACACACACAGACTGCATACCCTTGCATCATAAAAAATAAAAAATAGAAGAAAAAAAAGAAAAATAAATTAAGAAAGAGCAAAAAAAATTAGATAAATAAAAATAATTTTAAAAAAAGGAGGGGGGGCGGGGGGGGAAGAA
>VUQH01055084.1:0-14280 GCA_015106775.1 Etroplus canarensis | reverse complement strand
GTTCCTCAACACCCAGGACTGAACTGCACAAAAGACCCCATCACACTCACCCACACACACAAACCCAGAACTGCATAATGCTATAAACCCTGTCTTTCTCTCGCTCCCTCACTCACTCACAAACACATACAGGATTTGCACTACCTCAACCGCTGCTACTTCATCTCACTTCTTTTCTTTCGGCGTTAGTGTCTTGTTCTAGTGTTGTCTTTTCATTGTGCCTTCTTGTGTACTGTTTTGCACAATTTTGGATTTTTGCACTATGTTCATCTGTTCTTTGCATTGTTTGCAACTATTGCACTACGTTGCACATGTTGCACTTTATTTATTTTTAAACTTTTAATTTTTAAATTTTAAACTGAAAAAAAAACCTAGCCCTAGCTCTGTTCTTTGTATTGATACCTTTATGTCTTATGTTTATATATTTATATGTTGCACCAGGTCCCGGAGAAAAGCTATCTCATTTCTCTATGTTCTGTGTCAGCTATATGTGGTTGAAATGACAATAAAGCTCTTGAATCTTGAAAAAATAAAAAAAAATAAAATCATGTCTTTCACCCTCAACACCAGTATCCAGACTGCTCCCAAAAACAGTTACAACACCTTCCCTGTATTCCTTTCTCCATGGACTGTGCACCCCCCCGTTGTGAAGAAACACGTTAGCAGGGAGCTGAGGAAAATCCACCCCAGGAAAGCAGCAGGCCTTGACAGGGTGTGTCTTAGAATGGTCATGGTCTGCTGTGCTGAACAGGTGAAGCCCCTCGAACATGTTCCATCAAGGACTCTGAATAAACTGATTTCCGTCCTGGAAAAGGCCCACCACTCTGCATAGCACATTCACCAGGCAAGGGAGTGTAGTCATCAGCATACTTCTGTCCCTGTCCTGCTTCATAGACAGACTCAGAAACTTGTTTGATTTGAAGTTTAGAGTTGGTTATCAGGGATTTTTACCACCAGTGGGCTGAGCACCACCAGCTCTTAAAAAATGTTTGTGTGTGTTCTTCCCAGGTCACCCATGGATGTTCAGAGATGCAGAGACTGATGAGCCTCTGAGGGTTAACAGCAAAAAAGTGTTTCTTCCTAAGCCAGCAGAGGGTGGGAGCGTTACACTTGCTAATATCGGTTTACCAGGTAAGATCAGTAACATGTCTGCAATAAAGTACAATTATGATGCATTTTGTGGGTAATCTAATTCCACAGTAGACTGGGTCTGGGCGCACAAACATGTTTGTGCATCTTGAAAGGCTTTCAGCTTGCTGTATACAATAGTTTGTTAAATGTTTTTTAGTTATGCACGTAATTTCACTTTTGCGTTGCTTATCACTTTGTTTTACTTCTCTTTTTTATTAGGTTAAGCCAAATTGCATTTAGTCTGTAATGCTCAAAACATCTTAATACAGAATAATTTTAAAAAAACACTAAGTGGTTTTTCAGGATAATCTCGAAGCCTTGCTTTGATTTTTCCATCCAGCTTCAGCAGTTTTTAAATGAAAACAGATTAAACAGTTTGACAGATGTTTTAATTCAGGTGTTATGATGATAATAATGTTTGATTCACTTTAAGCTTTTTTGCATCAGAAATGTTGGTAACTTTAGAGCCAGATTGACTTATATTGTCATTTACGCATTGACAAAACTGTCTGTACTTATGACAAAGATTTGTTTTGTTTACACAGTTTACAGCCTCAAGGATCGTGCTCTTCAGGTTATTCGGCGTCTCGTACGACCAGAAGACTACAGGACTTTGGAAATAGCGAAATCTCTCCACGAGGAGCTCGAAGATCAACCCAGTGTTTTGAAAGATCTCCAGCGGATGAATCGGCGAGTAGCTCGCCATCTGCTGGAGAACATCCAAAGCCAGGAGCAGTGACGCATAATACAAAATGCATAGCAACTCTGTTTTTCACACTCAGAGAAAGTCAAGAACTTGAGATAAAATGTTGGATTTCATTCTTGGAACAGTCACAGCAGTTACAAAGTTTTAGTTTTCTGCAAGTTATACTGAGTTTGACCTTCTGCCTGATTGTCACTGAGTAGTTCAGCAAAAAAACATTGCTTTACCTTTGAGTAAGAGGTTTTATATGCAAGAGGAAAAGTGTCTTGTGTATATAGCCATATTAGATATGAAATTCAGAGATATATGCTGTTAATACCTTATTAAGTAAACTGCTCAACTTCATTCAAAGAATCTTATATTGTTATTGCGGCTGTTAAGCTCAGCAGTGAATTATTTAGCAGCGTACCAGCAAGTTTCATTTTCCAGTTTAAATACACAAAAATATTGACTGATTAGGGCCAAACATTTATTGAGACTACTGTAAATTTTGTCTGATGATTTCCAGTGTAAGGAAAGAGAATGAACAGATTTTAGAGAGAGCCTGTGAAATACTGTGATTGAGGAACTTGTCCTCTTGTTTTTGTCCTTGTATTTATGTTTTCCATTTATACGTTTTCTCTGTATCTGAAAGGATTTTAATTGTATAGTAAATAAAATATTTACAATATTTCTCAGGGCTGAAAGTCTTTGAGGTTTATGCCTACCATATTTTTTCTTTACTCTGTCTCTAAGTAAAGCTAATGCCTGGACTCATCAAAATTGGACAGTCAAAGACTTGAAAAATGTTGCCTGATGTAATGAGCCTTGATTTCTGCTGCAACATTCAGATGACAGGTTCAGGGGTATTTTTTGACACACTCTGGGCCCCTTGGGAACAATTGAGCATTATTTAAATACCACAACCTTACTTAGTATTGTTGCTGACCATGTCCATTTCTTCATGATCATAGTGTACCCATGATTAACATTTGTAATACAAAAAAATTTATTTTTATTTCAAAAAATGAATATTTCAAGAAGATTCTAATGATACTGTTCAGACTTCATGTGTAATATAACAGCTTTAGTGCAAATAACTCCTTGTATTGGCACTTGTACAATCCTGCTGTACAGTATCACTGACTGACTATACAAGGATGCTCCCTTCAAGGAACAGATCAAAACCTGAGCTCATAACAGCTCCTGTTCACACAACAGGGATACTACTGCCAAACATGTTGCTAAGTAACAAATTAACACAACAAATCTTTGTGTGCATGAAATGAATTGAGCTGGGTGCCGTATATCAGGACCAAGCAGGCAGGGTAAAAGAAAGGAACATAGGATTCGCATAATTTCAAGTGAGAGCTCTACGACCTCAGCTCTCTCTGAGTCATGTATACGTGCACACATTTAGATTTTGGAGCAGGGATTCAGCATTCATGATCCTTCTGTTTTCTTCACCATCAAGACGTTTTGGCTGAGGAGTCACCTAGTCATGTTTCCCCACCCGCAGATATATCACTGGAGCAAAATGAAAACATAATGAGAGTAAAACGAAAAGACACCCCATCCATTTACAGAGAAATACACAGATTAATAAATCATGAACTGCTTTATGTTGGTTTCACACTATTTATGGTTATTCCCACATAGGTATCCATTTACCTTGTATCTATTCCAGTGCCCTCATTGATGGAATCACATTTGTGAAAATAATCCAATAAATGAAAAGTATACATTATGTCTCTAATTTTACTTAATGCTTAAGTAGATTGGTCACATGGGTAATCCCGCACCAATGTACACCACCAGCTGCCTGTTCTGACACAGGATGAAACTGCCGGTCCAAGAAATGAAAAATACCCAATAATAGAAGGTGACCAGTAGAAAGCATTTTGTAAAACAGACATCTTAAAAAAAGTGCACATTAAAAATGGTCTTGCTCCTTCCTTCATCTGAGCAAACA
Organism: Etroplus canarensis; assembly: GCA_015106775.1. Classification (NCBI taxonomy): domain Eukaryota; kingdom Metazoa; phylum Chordata; class Actinopteri; order Cichliformes; family Cichlidae; genus Etroplus; species Etroplus canarensis. The sequence continues at coordinate 10,495 of VUQH01055084.1, read as the reverse complement.
GTTTAGTTCAGGAGTTCAGTTATTGGATTTACTACTGCATCATTATTTTATTTTTCTCATTCTAGGCTCACAAAAAACAGTGTCTTACATCAGGGGATGCCCCAGTACAGGAATGTGTTCAATGAGCATGCCAGGAGGGCTTCTGCTACTGGATAGTGGAGAAGAAGGCCTCAAAATGTTACTACTGATCTAAGCTCTGACTGCAGCAAAATGTCATACATAAAGTAAATATCTGCTTAGTGCAATAGTCATGCACATGCTACTGGAAAATAAATTCACTGACAAGTTAACCCTTACATTTTTAAAACTTGTGTTTAGTAGCAACTAAGAAGAAAGGAATCCTCACTGATTCCTGTTCTTTCTAAATTTGATGGATCACTCATTGTGCCAAAATCCTCAGTCATACAACTCTTAATCTGCACACCTCACTTTTGATCAGAACATTACCTAGCTGACTGCCAACTTGGAGAAGGGATAATGCTAGAGGGATGTTTTTTCTGGGGCTGGCCATTTTCTCTTAGTTCTTGTCATGTAACGTCGTCATCGTGTCAGGCGTGAAACCCAACGCAGGACTCATAGACAGGAAGTTTAACTCAAAAAGGCTTATTCAGCCGGCAATAACATAGCAGTTCACAGGAACAACAGGAAGAGAACAGGACTGCTGGGGTGACGACAGGGAAAGAATGAGGGATGACGCGACAGCGACAGACCGTGAAGACAGGACAGAAATAGATGAAGATAGAATGATTAACAACGGACAGGTGGGGACAGCACGCCGCTGGGAATAATTAGGGCAGGAAGACACACAGGACGCAGAACACCAGAACAGAAGGGTTACCAAAATAAAACAGGACATGACGCAGACAGGGACGAAGACCACTAGGGAGACAGGCCAGGCAGGGAACAGAAAGGGGAAAACCGGCTCCAGCAACAGCGGAACGGGCGAGTCATGACAGTTCTAGTGAAGGAAAGTCGCAATACTTCAGCTCACCAAGACAGCCTGGACAATTCTATGTTTCCAACATTGTGGGAACAGTCTGGGGAAGGTTCTTTTGTATTCCAGAATGACTGTACCACAGTGCTCAAAGCAAGGTTCAAAAAGGTATGGCTGAATGAGTTTGGCGTGGAAGAACTCATCCAGCCATGTGAACTACTCTCACTTCACTGACCTGCACAGAGCCCTGACCTCAACCCCACCTAATACCTTTGGGGTGAACTAGAACAGAGATTGTGAGCCGGGCAAAAGCGAATTTCCTTAAGGATATCACATCTGTATTTTCTCTTTAGCATAATGGATGATACTAGAAATGTATTATTTAATAAGGTAAGCTCCACCTCTGACCACCTTTACAAGTACACTGAGAATCTTGTGTATTCCTTTGCCCTCTAAATGTTGTATTGCCCACAGTTATTTTTGACTTTGTCATTTGTTTCCTTTTATTTTTTTTCAGAAATACTTCTTAATAAGTATATACTATACATGTTCTTGTATACACTCTGGTAAAGTTTAATGTATGGAGAAAAATAAAAAAGTTGAAAAATCTGTTGCATAAAGAAATGTGTCTTGGCTAGTCTTAATCTGAACTTTAATTGTGGAGAAATAAAAAAAAAACTAACAGCTTTTTAATGGTATGCATGTTATTTTTAAAATAGTATTTGTAATCAACCAAGTTGGACCCACTTAACTGCCCAGGTTCTTTGTGGCATAGACTGAACAAGACCCTGGATAGATTCCTCAGAGAGTTTGGTCCATATTGATATGAGAGCAACAGTTGCTGCAGATTTGTCTACTGCACATCAATGACGTGACTCTCCTGTTCCACCACATCCCAACAGTGCTGTATTGGATTGAGGTCTGGTGACTGTGGAGGCCATTTTAGTACAGTAAAGTCATTGTCATGTTCAAGAAACCATGATTTGGGATTTGAGCAGATTTCTTAATAATCCATGATAACGCACCTGATTCTTTGTCTTTTGAGTTTAATAAACACAATCTCGCGAGATTGCCTGGTCTCCTTAAACAAACTCTAGATACCTGTAAGTTGTAAGTGGCCAGTGTGCGTTGCTTCATTTAGTTAAAAACATTACTGTTGAGTTGCAGTTTGAATAATGCTTTCAGAGGCTCGTTATGAGACACATCAAGTCACAGCTACCATCCTCACTGGACCCCTTGCAGTTTGCGTATCGTCCTGACCGCTCTACGGACAATATCATCACCACAACCCTTCATCTGGCCCTCACACACCTGGACTGTGAAGACACTTATGTACGAATGCTGTTCATAGACTTCGGTTCAGCATTCAACACTATCATCCCTCAACAGCTGATTGAGAAGCTGAGCCTGCTGGGCCTGAACATTTCTCTCTGTAACTGGATCCTGGATTTCCTGACTGGGAGACCCCAGTCAGTCCAGATTGGGAACAGCATCTCCAGCACCACTACACTGAACACTGGAGCTCCTCAGGGCTGTGTGCTAAGTCCACTGCTGTTCACTTTGTTGACTCATGACTGTGCAGCAATGCACAACTCAAACCACATCATTAAGTTCGCCGATGACACGACCATGGTGGGTCTCAACAGCAAGAACGATGGGTCAGCTTACAGAGAGGCGGTACAGCGGCTAATGGCCTGGTGCAGAGCCAACAACCTGTCTCTGACAAGACTAAAGAGATGGTTGCTGACTTCAGGAGAGCACAGAGTGACCAGAGCACCAAATTCCTTGGTGTTCTTCCAGCAGAGAACCTCACCTGGTCACTCAGCACCAGCTCCATAACCAGGAAAGCCCAGCAGCACCTCTACTTCCTGAGGAGGCTGAGGAAAGCCCATCTCCCTCCCCCCATCCTGACTTTGTTTTACAGAGGGACTATCGAGAGCATCCTGAGCAGCTGCATCACTGCCTGGTTTGGGAACTGCACCATCTCGGATTTCAAGACCCTTCAGCGGATAGTGAGGACAGCTGAAAAGATCATCGGAGTCTCTCTTCTCCTCTATCACGAACATTTACACCGCACACTGTATGCGCAAAGCTAACAGCATTGTGGATGACCCCTCACACCCCTCACACACACTCTTAACCCTCCTGCCATCCAGGAAGAGGTACCGGAGCATTCGGGCCCTCACAACCAGACTGTGTAACAGTTTCTTTCCTCAAGCCATCAGGCTCCTCAACACCCAGGACTGGATTACACAACAAGACTAAGAACTAAATGTAGAAAACTCTGTCCCTCTCACACACATATGCACACTCTTTATTTGCACTACCTCAACTGCTGCTATTCTGTGGATCATTTCATTTTCTTTTTTCTTTTGGCGCTAGTGTCTTGTTCTTGGTTTGTCTTTTCTCTTTGTAATGTTTTTGCACTATATTGACCTTGCACTGTTTGCAACTAATTGCACACATTGCACACTTTGCACTTTATGTGGCATGGGGGAAAACCGCCTCAGTCCCACCTCTATGTCTTAGTCCCAGCTCTGTGTTGTTTTTTCATATTTGATCTTTATGTTGTATGTTTATGTTGCACCAGGTCCTGGAGAAACGTCTCATTTCACTATGTTCTGCATCAGCTATATGTGGTTGAAATAACAATAAAGGTTCTTGAATGTTGAATCTTGAAAAATTAGAGAACAGGTTTGTGTTCGAACTTCAGTCACCTCACCTGGACATCCTTTGGTGAGAAATATCCCTAGGTGGAATATTTTTTTTAATCAGAAACATTGCTCTGCAGTGATTCTTCAGGATCTGAGGGCCTTGGAGCACTAAGTCTGGACACTCCCAAGAGAAGAGCTGGAGATTATTTTCTTGTCGCCACAGAGGAAAGTTTTTGTCTTGCTCAAGCAGCCCAACACACCACACACAAATTTTTTTTAATGCATTCACTGTTGAGAGTAAAAATATTTCTTCATCCAATATTATGGGCCATTTATCAAATCCCTTTGCTCTGCTACACCACTCAAATAGAGGAGCATCAAGGCCCTGCTTCAACCCTTCCCGCAGGCAGCCTGATGGTGTTTGCTCCATGCGTTACCCTGCCCACACCTTATGTCATGCTTGGAGTCCCATGAGAAGATTGCCTTTGGGGGCTGAAGTTTTGTGGACCAGCTACCCCTACATGAAGAGTGAGGCTGGATTCATAGACATGCATTGTCAGCTAAACATGCTCTATGGAAACCTTGGCTTCTATGGGACGTTTAGGCACTTTCAGAGGCTGTACCAGAGCAGCTTTACTGAAGAGTTTTGAGGCTGTATTACAGACTTCCGCAACCCAGATGTCATGGTCAAGGAGGAGAGAATTGTTAGTCAATTCAAAAGGAACATTTCTCAGTGCAAAATTGCAGAAAATGTAGGTCTTTCAGCATATACTGCACAAAATATTAAGAAAATTCTGAGACTTGCCTTTACACAACGTTAAAGTAGGGTGTTATCTTCACTTGGACTCTGAGACATTTTTTAAGCTCATATACAAAGCATTAAATCCTTACCCTGTAAATGCCTCTGGCACAAAAACATCACCAATCACTTGGAAAGCTGACTGCTGAATAGAAGGTAAATACAGGGATTTTTGCAGCTGTTCAGGCCAGCAAGCAACATCAGGATGGTGAAAGTGGCAGCTGGAGTTAAGAGGAGTGTAAAGGGTCATGTGTTTACCAAGAAATATCCTCTGCCAACCTATAAATTTGTAATGTTTGTGCATAAATGCACTCAGCCTCTGTGTATGTAGAAAATGCAACAAATAACACATAAATGACATGGCAGCATAATTTGGGTTAATTATAGAGAGCAACTGCCAGATATATATAATAACTTGGTGTGTGCATGTCCCAGACAGAAACAGCTGGACAGTGAATAAAGGAGCCCAACAAGACAATAACAAGAGAACCCCTTAAAAAGGAATGGTTTTGCAGGCAGTTGCCATAGACCACTGCTAGCTCCTTATCCCCCCAACTGATTTTTTTCTCTATTTGCTTCTTGCTGCTGTCCTTGTCACTGCTGGTACCTGTAGGTCATTCAGCACCTGAGTAGCCCTAGAGGTTTTTTTGTAGGGCTCTGGTAGTGCTGCTCCTGGACTGGACACTGGCTCTGCTGCTGGGCTGGTGCCCTCGTGTAATGCCTGTCTTTATGGCAAGCCAAATCTGCCTAAATTTGGAATCAGTGATGGATTTGGCTTGCCCTATGTCTTCTGGTATCTCCTCCACACACTGTGCTGGGAGGCCTGCCTGCCATGCACCAAAGTAAGAAATCAAGAAAAAGAATATATTTTCTTTATTATTTTATACTAAAACGAATAACAGAAAACATCCTTTTCCAGCTATATTTCCACCAGAGCAAGTGAAGTGGATTCACAATGGTTTATGATTTCTAAGTAGCACAGAGTTTGAATGACTGACGTTGTGGCGACCCCTTGGACAGAATACAAGGAAGGTGTTATACTGTGATGACCGACTGTCCCCATATTTTTGGGATTTTATCTTTAGATATAATTGTCCACGTACACCACCTATGTTACGCAGCCGTGCGCGCTGTATGTCGCCATACCTCTCTTGACCAATCACAGCACAGAATTGCTTGACGTCACCCGACATTTGACCGGAAGAACGAATGTAAACAAAGTTGAGAAGTAGTTTCTGACTGCGGTGTTTTTAGACGTGTATTCAAGTTTTCTGTTTGGTAAATAACACAAATTCTTGGACGAATTATGTAATAAGGTTATCATAATTTTGATTAACTATTTGCTCCATCGACGAATGCAAATATTTAGCAAACTACGAGCTAGCTTTAGCTAGATAAAGTCTGCGTGAACGGTTTAGCGTTGTTTAGCTTCTCAATGCCTCAAGAAGAAGAGCAGTCTGTTCCCCTGATTCGCTCCTTGAACAGCCTGATGCCCGTCAGTGTCGTGTTCCGTAACCGCAGCCCCCGTGTGGTACGACCGATGTGGATTAATTACTCCGGACAGCCACAGCCGTACAGCGATATACAGCCAGGAGTAGACCTAAGGATGAACACTTACGTCAGTAAGTCTGATTTTTAAACGTTATTCGTGCAAAAAAGATGAGTGTTAGTTTCATTCAGATCTGAGGTTTTGATTCACTCATTAAGTACGTTAACCAGATCCCAACAAACAGTGCTGAGGGGTTGTCTGAAATTTTCATATCAAACTTGAAAAAAATTACAATAAGCTGCAAGTTACTGGATTGACATCAAGAATGTAGGCTAAATACATTTCAGTAGAACTTTTCCAACTCTTTTGCTCATTAAATACAGTAAGGGTTTGTTCTTATTGTGTCTTTTTTTATAGTCATGATATACTCCTGTATTCTCTTTTGTTCTGGCTGCTGTTCACTATCTCTGGGTTTGAGTAGGGATGTATTTATAGATTGGAATACCCCTTTTCGGCCATATCTGAAAATATTAGCAATTTTTAACCTATTATGACACCCATCTATATGTGTATCACTTCACACCATATTTTCCCTTGGCCAAATTCAAAAAACTAACTCTAGCAAAAAAAAAGTGAAAACTCTGTTTCTCTGTATTTACTGCTGCTTCATTTTCTGTGTGGTAGTTTCCATTATATTCACCAAATGTCCACAAAGGCTGTGAGTAGTCAATGCTCTGGTGCTGATGTCAGTGGCTGCATATTCGGTAGCTCAGTCCTTGTATTATTTAGTGTTCTTTGGTGCTTTTTCCTTTTTAAACTCTTACTCTTTATGATAAATCGCACGTTAGTATTTTAAGCTACAACTAAGGGAGAAGTATTTGCTGTGTTTTAAAATCATTTTTTGCTGTGTGTTAGACTGTTAGCATTTTCGATTTTAGATGTATTTCTGAGCTTCTGGACACCCAAATTTCCCCTATGGAGATTAATTAACTGTCGTTCTGTTTTGCGACTTGTAACTTTGCCTGATGGGCACAGCATTAGACAGGCTAACCTGGACTATAATAAAAAGCCTTTCCTGCTTTATGCATCAGGTTAAAGTCAAACTTGAGAGAAGTGCATGTACTGCAGAGCCAGTCAAAACATAGTAACGGTCTCAAAATGTGGGACGGGCACAAGGTATAAAAATGCTTTGCAATCCTACTTAAAGAGGAACATCTGGTCACCCTACCATTAGATGAAGCATTGCAGTGATGGTACAAGTCAGACCTCATTTAAGTATTTTTTAGATTTTACACTTGTGTTTTGTGGAAATGAGCACTGGATTTTACTGGAATGCAGATACAGCTTGAACACAGCATGTCTGAAACATTAGCTTCTTCTTTCACAGACAAGGACTGTGTCCCTGACTCTTCTTCTTTTGGCTGCTCCATTTAGGGGTTGCCACAGTGGATCATCTGCTCCATCTAACCTTATTCCTTCCATCCTCTTCCATCAAACTCGTCCTCTTCATGTCCTTCTTCGCGACATCCATGATCCTTCTCTGTGGTCTTCCTCTTTTCCTCCTGCCTGACAACTCCATTTTCAACCACTTTTGACCAGTGCATCCACTATCCCTCCTCTGTGCATGTTCAAATCATCTCAGCTTTGCCTCTCTGACTTTAACTCCCAACTGCTCAATGTGAGCTGTCTCTCTGATGTACTTATTTATAATCCTGTCCATTTTGGTCATTTTCAGTGAAAATCTCAGCACTTTTAACTCTGCCACCTCTAGCTCTGCTTCCTGTCTTTTTGTCAGTGCCACCGTCTCCAAACCATACATCATAGTAGGTTTCACTACTGTTTTGTAAACTTTTTTCACTCTTGCTGCTAGCCTTCTGTCACAAATCATCCCTGACCCTTGTCTCCACCCACTCCACCCTGCCTGAACTCTATCCTTCACCTTTCTTGTGCACTGTCCGTTGCTTTAGATGGTTGATCTAAGGTATTTAAACTCATCTACCTTCAATGCTTTTTACTCATTGCATCTTGACCTTTCCACCTGCTTCACCCAAGGTCCGGACTACAACGAAAAAAATCTTGAAACCTCCAGTTGAAAAATGTATGGTTGAGGACTAGGCTTAAAAGTCACTTTTAAAAATGCATTTTTATAGACTTATATTTCATGTAATTACATTATATATGATGGTTTTACCAGCTGGTCATCAGCTTTCAGTGATCTTATCTGTGTTGCCTGCTCTTAGTTTCTCATCGATATGTATTATTAATTCTTGTCTCTTGCACCATGGATAGATTGAGTTGATGTTTTTTGTGTAACTTTAATGTGTCATTCTTTTTAAAGCTACCCTTTCATTGTCGTGCTTTTACCAGTATATCAAAGCCCTCTAAAAACTATTAATTATTATTCATTATAATCCATGTCTGGGCAACTGAGCCTTTGAGGTGTACATGCTATATCAGTATAACAACCCAAAAGTGTCACCTTTACAATGTCACCATTTAAAGTGTTTGATTTGAAGTTTAGAGAAAGACTATGTTAGTTGTCAGGGATTTTCACCACCAGCTCTTAAAAAAATGTTTGTGTGTGTTCTTCCCAGGTCACCCATGGATGTTCAGAGATGCAGAGACTGATGAGCCGCTGAGGGTTAACAGCAAAGAGATGTTTCATCCTAAACCAGCAGAGGGTGGGGATGTTACGCTTGCAAATATCAGTTTACCAGGTAAGATCAGTAACACGTCTGCATTAAAGTATAATTATGATGCATTTTATGGTAATCTAATTCCACAGTAGACTGGGTCTGAGCACACAAAAACTACCACTCAGAAGTTTGGTATTATTGAAAATTTAATTGTTTTCCAAAGAAAACACATTTTCAGGCAGTTCAAACAATTTTATCTTTTTTCACAAAGAATTTTATCCATTTCACAAACAATAAAAATTAAGCAGCTGCTTTTTAAAGAATGATCTAAGTTTTTGCATATAGGCCTATCATCAGCAACTGTCAGTCCTCTGCATTAATGTCTGGTTGCTAATCCATGTTAATCATTTTATAAGGCTAGAAAACCCTTTTGCAATTGTGTTGTATGACTGAAAACTATTCTAATAATAAGGAAGCAAAAAAGGAACATGGCGTTGTATCTGAAGCATCAGCAGTTGATTGTTTATTTACAGGCTCAGACTAGTCAAGACAGAACTTTTCTTTGTGACTTGTCAGTCTATTATTGTACTTAGAAAGGAAGGCTATTCAGTGCAAGAAATTGCAAGGAAAACTAAAATCTCATACTATGCTGTTTACTACTCAGAGAGCAGCACAAACTGGCTCTAACAAGGACAGAAAAAGGAGTGGGAGGTCCTGATGCACAACTGTGCAAAAAGACAAATATCTGAGCATGTGTAGTTTAAGACAAAGACAAAGACACCTCACAGGTCATCAACTGGCAGCTGCACTAAATAGTTCCACAAACACACCAGTGTCAGCATCAACAGGGTAGAGGCAATTCCGGATGCTGGACTTCATGGGAGAATTGCCAAGAAAAAGCCATATCTCAGACTGGTCAATAAAAGGAAAAGACTGAGATAGCCAAAAGAGCACAGACGCTAGACACTGGAGTCCAAATTTGAGGTCTTCAGATCAAACAGAAGATCATTTGTGAGACGCAGAACAAATGAAAAGATGCAAGAACAGTGTTTAATACCATCATTCAAGCAAGGTGGAGGCAGCGTGATGATCTGGGGGTGCTTTGGAGTGGAAAGGACCTTGAGGAAGGAAAGCTATATCAAGACTTTGCACCACCATGCTCTGTGAACAGCACTTGATTGGGGCCAGTTTCATCCTACAACAGGATAATGACCCAGAACACACCTCTAAAATGTGTCAGCAATATTTAAAGAATAAGCAGTCTGCCAGAATTCTGACTGTAATGGAGTGGCCAGCAGTTTATGGATCTGAACCCTACTGAGCTGTTGTGGGAGCAGCTTGACCGTATGGTATGGAGGAAGACTCCACTGAGCCAATCCATCTTGTGGGAGATGCTCCAGGAAGCATGGGGTGAAATCTCATCAGATTACCTTGACAGCTAGAATGCCTAAGGCCTGCCAGGTATTAGTTGCTGCAAAAGGTGTTTTTTTTTTTTTTTAATGAAGGCAAAGTTTGAAGAACACATTCATCATTTCCATGAAAATCATTATTTATAACTCTATGTCATCATGTCCTATTCATTTGCTATACTTCTTATTCAGAATAATTTCATGTGTTTCCATGGAAAATTTCTAAATGAATCCAAACTTTTGAGCAGTAGTGTACTTGTGTATTTTGAAAGGCTTTCAGCTTGCTGTATACCATAGTTTTTTAAAAATGTTCTTTAGTTATGCTTGTAGTTTCACTTTTACATAGCAAGGTTTTGCCATGTTTATCACCTTTCTTTTTTTTTTTACTTCTTTCTTTTTTATTAGGTTAAGCCAAATTGCATTTAGTCTGTAATGTTCAAAACATCTTGATAAATACAGAATAATTTAAAAAAAAAACACTAAGTGGTTTTTCAGGATAATCTCGAAGCCTTGCTTTGATTTTTTTCCATCCAGCTTCAGCAGTTTTTAAATGAAAACAGATTAAACAGTTTGA
>VUQH01055083.1:0-13797 GCA_015106775.1 Etroplus canarensis | reverse complement strand
TCATAAGAAGCCCCCCAGCAGCCTAAACCTATTGCAGCATAACTAAGCCCTAACTATAAGCTTTATCAAAAAGGAAAGTTTGAATCCTGTTCTTAAATGTAGAGAGGGTGTCTGCTTTCCGGCTTTTGCTGGTCTGGAGCACTTGGGTGTGTGTTAACACAATGCCACACTATTCCCAAGAGTGGACGACCCAACAAATTCACCCCAGTGCTCAGAGAGCTGACAAAGAGTCTCATCTCAGACTCTCCAGGGCTCAGGTAGCATGTTAAATGTTAAAAGTTCATGACTCCAGCCCTGCTCCTTGAATTAGATAAGCGGATGGATGGATGGATGGATGGATGGAAGGGCTGCCGGGAGAAAGCTTCTTCTCCCTGAAAACAGCCTGGCAGCATGGCTTTGGTTTGGAAAGTTTTATTTGAACAAACCACAAGACTTCGGGAACTATGCCTTTTGGATAGATTGAGAATAAAGTGGAGATGTTTTGCCATATTTGCCATATTTGGCTAAAGCCAAACACAGCATATCAGTACAAACACCTCATACCGACAAGCACGGTTGTGGAAGGATGGTGATTTTGGCTTGTTTTGCAGCCACAGGACCCGGGCACCTTGCAGTTACTGAGTGGACCATGAATCGCTCTAGAGTATAATAATCTAGAGTCAAATGTGAGGCCATCTGTCAGAAAGCTAAAGCTTGGCCCAAACTGGGTCATGCAACAGGACAATGATCCCAAGCACTCCAGCAAATCTGCAACAGAATGGCTGATAAAGAAAACCATCAAAGTGTTCTAATGACCCAGTCAGGGCCCAGACCTCAACCTGATGCTGTGGTGGCCCCTTAACCCCTTGAGCCCTAAGCTCTCATTCAGGCCTTACAGATGTATAATATGAGAGCCCCCTTTACATCAGTGAATGCCCGCAAACCTCAAAAAAGTGGAGCAACACTGTAAGAACTATGATGTGATGGACTGATAAAGTCTTGCAGAAAACAATTACTTCAAGTTTTTGCTGATAAATGGGGTTCTACAAGCTACTGAATCAAAGGGTGTACTTAGTTTTTTCACAAGACTGCAGAGAGTCCAGAGAGAAAAAAAAGTAAAACTTTCCTTTTCATGTGACTGTAAACAAACAGGAAGAAAAAAGTACAAACAATCTAAAAAAAAAAAAAACTCAACCTACACTCTCCTAGAGTTTGTGGTGTATTTTTTGCAGATCATGCATTATATATTCATCCATAATAAGGAAATTTACAGTTATTATATGTGTTTGATCTCTGAACTTAGAAACCAGACTCACTTTAAAATGTTATTTCCAAACAGCAGCATTGTGAGAGTGAAAGCTGACACCAGGTAGCTCACCTGAGTAAACACAAGATAGAGAAGATGAAGGTCGGAGGGTTCATGACACACAGTCACTGAAATTCGGCCTGCTCCCTCTAGAGCAGAGCTGTCAAACATACGGCCCAGGGGCCACAACGATCCCACCAAAGGGTCCAATTCAGCCCGCTGGGTGGCTTTGAAAGATGTGAAATGGTGGGGCCATACATTTTTTGACTGCCTTTTTACTGACGAAGACATTCTCCACAGCCTGTCATACAGCAAAGTAAGGAAGCTGAAAACACTGAATGGCAGAAATGTAGGTATTTTTAATGTTAGTATCCCTTTAAATGTTAGAAAAATTCTTGTTTTTTCGCTTTTTAGTGCAGAATTTTCTGTTTTTTAAGCTGGTGTACAGTAAAACAAACAAATAGCACATTCTCTACAAACAGAAACTGTCCAAGTAAGGAGCTTCTTCTGTCATTTTGACACATTTAATTTACTCGAGCAGCAATCTAACCTATAAAAACTGGATCTTATAGTAGAAACTGTACTTCTTTTCTTGAAACATCTCAGTTGTTAAATGTATAGTAGAATGTATTTAAACAATTCTGTTTTGTTTTAATAGGTTATTAGGGAATAGTCAAACTGGTCTAGACTGGTTAATATCACTGGTGAATTTAGACCTGTTTTAGGGGTTCTTTGGTAATTTGGCAGATGTTTTATGCCGGATGCCCTTCCTGACGCAACCCTCCATGGTGAGAGGAGCTTGTGTCCCCACCTGGATTAATGAACTTCATTATTGCCTTGTCCTGGGTGTACCCTGCCTTTCACCCTCTGACAGCTGGGATAGGCTGATAGCCACTTCACCTGATGCCTGGCGTTGTGCTTGTAAGGCTTGCGTGCAGCTACCCGACAACAGAAACCCATGCCATTATGCTCCCAGCACACAGTTTTTGTGCTGATGTCACTTCCAAAGGAGTTTTGGAGCTCTACAGTGACTGAGTCTGCACAGCGCTGGTGACTTTTGCACACTAAGTGCCTCAGCACTTGGCAACCCTGCTCTTTAACTTATCGTGGTTCACTTCACTTCACAATTTGCTGTGGTTCCTAAATGTTTCCACTTTGCAATAATATCATTTAGAGGTGATCATGGAATATCTTGATGGTGGAGAGAAGAAATTCCCAAACTATCATGTTGCAACATTGGCATCTTATGACAGTACTACTCTGGAATTCAGTGAGCTCTTTAGAACAATCCATTCTTTCACAAATGTTTGTAAAGGCAGGCTGCATAGCTAGGTGACACCTGTGACAATGGGACTGAATGAAACATCTGAAATCAATGACTTCCAGTCTAAGTTGTTATTCTGGCATTCTGTCACAGCAGTGAGTCTCATTTTGTGTTCCCTACTCCTACATTAAACGCACAATAACCTACCTGAAGGACCTAACCCAAAGAAAACATTTTAGCATGAAGTTTATTGATATAAACAACTTAATCTGAAGCCTCCAAAAGGATTTCAAATATCGGGCTGACTGGTAAAGATACTGAATTGTAATAAAAATAAAAGCTGGTTATTGCAGTACAGACAACAGCAGGACTTCACCTTCTGATTTTGTGTATTTGTTGCCTGTGTACTGCCTGATTCAGAGAACTGCATTAATACTGTATAATAGAGAGCTCAGTTCCACCCTGGTGGAGACATTTGAAAACTTGCAACTATTGACTGGCTAAATGTGCTGATTATTTGAGTTATAGACTGTGTGTTCATGGTAATTAAGGACAAAGTCTCCCTATACAGCAGGACATTTATTACAGCCATTCAATAAACATCTCCGTTTCCAGATATTTTTTTTCTTCCCACACTTCACCTGTTCCTCCAGGTCTCAGGGCTATTGCCTCACAGCTCTCCCCCCGGGACGTGGCTTGGGTTTGGGCCACGCTACCGCAACAGTCTCTGGTTCTGTAATCCCTGCAGGGCCTGAAGCTCTGAGAAAGGCAGTGAGAGGTTTCTCCCAGACAGACCAAGCTGTTATTAAATCACTGATCTGATCATTAGAGCCAGCAGGCTGGCTGGGTCCTCTTTCTGCCTTAGAAAAAAAAAAAACAAAACACTTTTATTATAAATAAAATGCAAAAATGCATCCCTGCTTCAAGGTCAAAGGGGCACAAGGCGACCATAAGCCTGGCTTGTGAACCACGCTTGTTAAAGCTAAAGATTGCTGCGATGTGCTGGAGGTAGAGGGTGGAGGAGGAGCTGGCTGTATACGGGGAGTCCCGTGCGGCTCTTCCTGACAGTGGGAATGTTTGGTATTAGATGGCTGAGCCCAGGTGAGGACAGATTGTGTTACAAGATAATTGAAGGGTCGGTGGATTAAATGTGCGACGGTGGATCAACAAACAGCCCCAAGTGTTCAGGCACAGCACTTTCACACAGGCAGTGGGTCAGATGATCAGCTGTTTGGGTGCAGCTCTGTTGTAACACAAGAGAATGAGGTGAACACTCGGTCATTTGTGCCGTTTAACTTTACTCAGAGGTATTTTTGCAAACGTGACAACAGCACAACAGCTTCTTACCGCAGACAGATGACTATTTACACCGTCCCTGAGACTTAACCTTTATCCTGTGTTAACATCGGTAACATCATAACCTGTTTTATACTGTATTTTGCTTTGAACTGGACTTTTTAGGACGAGTGTAAAAAATAACATACATTAAAACACAAGTTTCATTCACAAAAGTCTTCAATGTTTTTCTATTCTGCAGTAGACAGTGCTCGATGTGATCATTTCTGCAAAACAGAAAATATTTTAAATAAATTATTACATTAATAAATTTTCTTTCCTTTTCCACACATGGATAGATTATGAGGCGTCCCTCAATTCTTTCTGAATAGGAATCCCAGAAACACATATTTCCTGTTTTTGTACTAGTTACACATGTTTGTTTTTATTGTGAGTTTCTTTGTGCTTCTCTTCTGTATTTTTTGTCATTGTTTTGTGTCTTTCTGTAGCTGCTCTGCATCCCTGCAGTTGTTTTGTGTCTCTTTGTAGTTGTTTTGTGTCTACATTGTTGATTTGTCTCCTTCTGAGTGCTTTGCATTGTAGTTTTTGTCTCATTGTGTTCGTTTCCAGTCACTCTGTAGTTATTTTGTTTTTTATGTAAATGTTTTTTTTATGTCTGTAGTTGTTTTGTGTCTCTTTGTAGTTGTTTTCTATTGTTTTGTAAATGTGTTGCATGTCAGTGTGGGTTTTGTGTCTTTGTGATTGTTTCTTGTCACTGTTTAGTTGCTTTGTCATTTTAAGTAAATGTTTCATATGTCTTAATGCTTGTTGTTATGATTCAATTTTTGTCTTCATCTCTGTTGTTGTTTTGTGCCTCTTTGTGACTGCTTTGTGTAGCTGTTTTGCATCTTTATCTAATTGTTTTACATGGTTGTGTCTCTGATTTCTTTGTTTTGTGCACTGTAAATGCAAATAATGCCCCTATGTAGTTTAACTTGGTGCACTTTGCTTGATTTTCACCTGTTTTGCAGATAATTTGCACATATATTGACTCTGCAATGAGAAATACAAATTCTCATGTTTAACTTAATACCATTCATTGTGACTTCTTCAAAATTTTACAATTTGTATAAAAGGTATTTAAAATCAGGCTGATCTTGTTTACTTTGATATCCTCTATTAGTCCACGTGACTCCTTAAGTACTGTGCATTATCAGTAATCAAGTTACCATTACTTGCTCTTAAATTACTTAATTTTGTTGTGAATTTGTTTTTTAAATATATAAGTATCGCCAACTTTTTGAGTCTTTTCTAGTTTAGGGTGTGTCTGTGTGTTTTTGTAGTTGTTTTTTGGTCTCTTGTGTTTGGTGGTGACTGTTATGTGAATCTTTGGGATAGTTTTGCCTTTGCCTTTGCATGCTTTCGATCATATTGTATCCACATTACTGCGTCCTTATTGTATACAAGTAAAATATGATAAGACAATATGGCCTTATATAGCTGTTTTTGTGAAATTTTTTCTTCATAACTTTATTCATCCTCAGATGGGGAAATTTAAATCACACACACTCCTACTGACAGAACACACACACACACACACACACACACACGCATAAAATTTTTTACATGCAGCGAGGGAGGTCGGCAAGCAAGGCTGCCCATTACAGGCGCCATAGAGCAATGTAAAGGGTTAGGTGCCTTGCTCAAGGGCAGCTCAGCAATGCTCGGGTGGTGAGCTGACATCTCTCCGGCCTCTGGTCCACCTCCACATACGGATCCAGGGTGAGGTCTTGAACCAGCGGGTCAACTGACTTAGAAATTGAAGATTCTGGTCCAAGGGCTCCCTGATGTCTTGGACCCCTGTGCTTTCAGACTTGATCCGTGATCGTGCACGGTAACTTTAATTATTAACGAAGATTCACTATATAAGCAGACTGAAATTTTAAAGCCTGTGGGGGTTGAAGCCTATCCCAGCTGTCATCGGGTGAAAGGTGGGGGTACACCCTGGACAGGTTTCCACTCCACTGCAAGGCCAACACAGACAGACAGACAACCATTCACGCTCACTTTCACACCTACAGTCAATTTAGGAATTCTAATTAATCTACCCCCCCCCCCCCGCTTGTCCTTGGGGTGTGAGAGGAAGCTGGAGTACCCAGAGAGAACCCACAAAGAGTGAACATGCAAGCTCCACACTGAAGGACCTAAGCTGGCCGCCTGGTGGATTCAAACTCTTGCTGAGGCCACAGTGCTCACCACTGGTGATCGTACTTTTTAATCATCAGCGTCCACTTGCAAGCTTTTTCCAGAACAACCAGTCATATAACAGCATTAGAGCTGGCCTCAGTCAGTGTCAGCTGGTGGAAGGTGAAACTGCAGTTCTAAAGCAATATGTCTGACTAAACAAAGAGTTTCCATGTCACTTTCCTGATAACATTTAACTTTATGAATAAATGCATACATCTGTTAACAAAAGATGATTTTCTTAGTTTTTGTTTTTGATTATTCTAGTCCCACTGGATAAACCAAAAGTGTCAGTGAGCACAAATACAAGCTTCAGACATCCTGCATGCAGTTATACAACTTTAATAATTTCATTGTTTAAATGTCAGAAGTTCTTTTAACCTGGCTTCTATGTCATCTCTGCTGATAATGATGGCAGACTGAATTTAACAAGGCCTTTGAAGGTATCTACCTGAACTCCAGGGAACAATTTGCAGATGCTTTATGAAGCAGAATCAGCTGATGTGTGACTCAGCTTGAATTATCAGAGCAGCAGGGCATCTTCAGGTCAATGAAACTCGATTAAACGCTCTTTACTCATTTGCATAGTTTGGGGTCAGGCGACAGGGGACACCGTAAACAATCCCACGACCTGATTCGAACCCCTGAGCCATATTTCGAGGAGGCTTGGGCCCCCAGGGGACAGCAGCGGCCACATAGGGGGTCAGTGATACCTGTTGGCCCCTCCCCTCTCTTCCTGATTGACAGATGGCCGCTCCATTAGATGAGAACGATAAGTGGCTCTCTGTCGGTAGAAAGGACTTCCTCTTGACCCCTGACTCCCAATCCTGACTCTTGACCCCTCTCAGGGGATGACCAGCCTTCCCCTCACCGCCCCTCCTTTCTGTCTCTCTCGCTCTCTCTCGGTCTGTGTCTCTCAGCCCTCCACAGGTGCAGGTCAAGACTAATTGAAGTGGAGAGAAGCTTTTGTTCCTCTGAAGGAGGAGAACAGAGAAGAGGATGGAGGAGTAAAGAGTCTGTTGTTCTGCTGTCACAGACAAAAGAGGATGAGACTAACAGAGAAAAGGGAGGAGGAAAGAAAAGGCAGAAAAATAACATTTGAAAATGACTGTTTTTGGTTTTGATTACTGGAATTCCTGCAGCCAATTAATTCAGTTCAGTTTAGCAGTTCACAACAAAAGCTGCCGCAAGGTGCTTCATATTTAAAGGTGCAATGTTAAAGTGAAAACCCCAAACAATCAGACTATCACCTGTGAGCAGCATTTGATGACTGTGGGAAGGAAGAACTCCCGTTTAACAGGAAGAGATCTCTGAGGGGTGAACGAAAAGGAAGATAGATGCCTTAAAATCATGAATATAGTAAAAATTTCACAAAAAATTTCAAAAGATTTATAATACTGCAAATACTTTAAAATACAGCAAATAATTTTAAATACTACAAATACCATTAAGTTCAGCAAATAATTAAAATTATTAAAAAAACATGTAAATCAAGAATACAGTGAAAAAACACTGCGAATAATAAAAAAACCTGCAAAAAAAATCTAAATATCAAGTACAGCAAATAATTTAAAAAACATCAAGTGAAATAAAATACTAGCTAATAACCGCAGTTAGCCTGGTAGTTTGGGCTTTGCTCTGTTTTTGTTGTTGCACAGAGAGACACAGACAATGTTACCATATAGCAAAACATAGTTTTAAACTTTGATGTTGTTGGATGGATGGCTACAACAAATTCCTTTTGTTTACCTATAAAATATTAGGTGAAACATGTAAACTGGAAACAAAGGACCTCTGCACATCTTAGAGAACATTCTCGCAGGTGCTGGTCAAAAGTTAAAAAATTGTCAACCACATATCTGCAAACCTGACAACTCAAACCAAAATAAATGAATAAATGTAAAAAGTACAAGAAGAAAAAAAAAATAAATGCATTTCTGTTTTTTATATAGTTGATTGCTGGGCCCTTTCCTGTCCCAGCCTACTTCTCAACCAATCAGCATTCAACCTGTGTCATCAGCATAGAGCTATACACGTCTGAGTTTTCAAAGGACTGCATGCCAGCGTGGTTGCATTCCCTGGCTTTGGCTTTACATAGGCAAATACTGACACAAACAGGCACAACCATAGTATCGTACACCAAGCATATCAAGCCAACTGTAACAAATAACTGTCAGGTCTCTGGTGTGTGTGGGGGGAACAGAAGCAGGACTGCAGGAGGCAGGTTCAAAACCAAAAGCGAGCTTTATTCAAGCTGATAAACACACAATTACAGGCAGGGGCAAAACTGAACTAAACTGGGAAACCACTAAGACTGGGGACAGACAGGAATGCTGAGGCATGGGAGCCTGGAAACAGACAGAACACACCGAGACTGGGGACCACGGAGGACTGACGACCAGACACAGAGCAGAGGGAGACAGGGGAATAAATACACCGACTAATGGCTAATGGGAGACAGGAGGGTGAGGAGCACAGGTGACGACAATCAGGGGCAGGAAGCAAAACTGAACACAACACACACGAACAGACGGGTTTCCAAGTAAAACAGGAAACAAGGACGAGACTGCAACACAGAGGACTGACAAGGACGAGGACACTGACAGGGCCGGAGACGGAGACAGACTAAACAATAAACATGACGGAACAATGCAAAGGGGTCAAAATGTCAAAAATAATACAGAAACAGAACTCAAAGCACACAGAACCCTGACAATAACCACATGTTACAACCAAGGTATGTAGACGATCTTTAATTGCACAACACATTGAATCAAACGCCACAGCCTACCTGACTACTGTTGCTGACCATGTGAACACATCTTCTGATGGCTGCTCAAACTGGTTTCCTTCCCATGGACATGAGTTCACTGTCCTCAAATGGCCTCTGCAGCCACCAGCTCCCAATCCAATACAGCGCCTTAAGGATGTGGTGGAACCGGAGATTTGCGTCATGGATCCGTAGCCGAAAAATCTGCAGCAACTGTGTGATGCTGTCGTGTCAATATGGATATGGATACAGATGAGGAACATTTCCAGCACATTGTTGAATCTACACCATGAATTGTTCAGGCAGTTCTAAGGACAAAAGGGAGGTGCTAGCAAGGTGTAACTAAGATTGTTTTGTCTATTTTACTTTGGCCACTTGCTTTCTGACCCAAAGACTGTTTTAAAAACGTTGCTTAGAGAGCTCTTCATAGTTTGTGCCAAAAATGTATCCCGAGGAAGCTCCTAATGATCAAAGCGCTGTGCTGCAGTTATCAACAAAACTGCCTTGGAGCGGGGCAGTTATTTCAAATATTTCTCCTCACTGTTGCTAAGTGCTTGCTCAACAGGAAAATGTTGATTTTCTCATTATAATATTACAAGGTTTTGACCTTACTATGTAAATGTTGCAATTTGTCAGTGTAGATAAAAAACTGAATTGAATTAACTGTGCTGATGTCTTTGCATGTTTTATGTAGGCCTGTTCCTTAATCCAGGGTACAGACCTGCGACAAATTAAAGGAAAAAACTAAAGCAGGGGTTTAAGCTCTTAGCATCTACTTGGTCCCCTGAGACCTGTTCAGGGGCAGAGTTAGGGTTAAATTCAAATCTACCTTTTTATATGGAATAGAAACCTCATACCAAACGGTTATAAGACTTGATTTGAAAGGTGATCTCTTCTTATTTCTGAAGCTATGCTCTCTTCACCTGTGGCTTAAATGCAACCCTTACTTTAAGCGGTTTGCCAGTGAAGCTGGTGGACGTTAACAGGTGGCTCACCACATGATGCCAAAACAGCTTCAAGCCCTCAGTTTTCCAAGTCTCTTGAACACTGCTGGAGGCATAAACACTATTAAAACATCCATTTACTGCCACTTGTCTGGATTTGAGTTGTGGGGGGAAGCAGCTTTAGACAGAGATACCCAGACCCCTTCTGGCTGTTCCATGGGGACACCAAGGTATTCCCAAAGTAAGCCAAGAGATGTAATCCCTCCAGCAAGTCCTGGGTCTCCTCTGGGGTCTCCTTCTGGTAGAACATGTCCAAAATACCTCAGGTAGGAGGTGCCCAGAAGGCACCCTGGTCAGATGCCTGGCTAATTTCAATGTGGAGGAGTAGCCAATCAACTTCAAGCCCCTCCTGAATCACCGAGCCACTCGCCTAATCTCTAAAGCTGACCCCGGGTAACATTTGAAGGAAACTAGTTTCCATGATTGTATTCTTTTGGTAACTACCCACAGCTTCTAACCATAGGTGAGGATATTAATGTAGAGCTACAGGTAAACCTTAAGCTTCACATTCATGCTCAGCTCTCTCTTCACCATGAAAAATTGACTGGAACTTCAGTGCACCATTCAACCAAAAATAGTTCCTAACTTGCTCTTTTGTTGACGGGGGAGTGTGGTATCTACCATGAGAGCCCAAAATCTCAAAAGGGTGTTTAATTGGGTTTCTGTAATGTGTCATGTGGACTCAGACCTTCCCTGCAAAATCCCCCACAGTGTAACAGAGCCGCAGCAACTCCTCAAAGTTGGAAGCATTAATGTTCTCTGTTGCAGTATAAGTATATATAAAAGCAATTTGAAATATAAACACTGAAAACAAGAGCTGACATCTAAAGCATCAACATCACCAAACCATAAGCCTAATCAATAACCCCCGCGATGAAGCCCACCACGTTCAAATCACATGACTGACAAGCGAGTGTGCAAAAAAAGCAAGAGTTTGATCATGTGATGTGAACTCGCTGACAAATCCGTCGACTCCAGAGGGTTCAAAAGAAACTCTACAGATTGTTTTTATTTGGTGCTGAATCTGAAGGCATCTTATCACCATTTTTACAGGTGGAGACACAAGCCCCTCAGGAAGGGCATCCAGTGTAAAAACACTGCCAAATTACCAAAGCGGATTAATCTGCTGTGGCGACCCCTTGGGGAGAATACAAGGGAGCAGCCAAAAGTATGAAGACACTAAATATCTTATCATGTAAACTGAATTTTTTTGTACCGAAGTAATAAAATCAATTAATTTTGCATCTATTTTCAGTTTTTTTGTTCCTGAAGGGGCTGCACATCTTTTTTTTTTGCTACATTCAGTTAAGTTGGACCAGACTATTATAAAACCTGATCAGTTTGTCATTTATCAGAGTTGGTCAGCTTGTCTGATTGGCAGCGATAAGAATGACTTAAGTCAGAAGAACAAAGTGAAAATTTTATCTTAGTAGATAAAACTGATATTGACAACATTTACCTTTTGTGACACAAAAGTTGATTTGTCTCAATATATCACAATATGCCATTGCAATTGTATTGCAACTGCAATAATATGTGAGTTAATTATCGTGATGATATCATATTGTGGGATTTTTGGTGGTTCGCATGTCTACAGTCTACAGGTTTGTCATCCTTTCACTGTACTTTTTTCACACTTTTGTTATCGTTAATTGATATGGGAAAAATCTATTATTTGAAACTGTAAATGTTCTGTGGTTATTATGGTTATTTTACTCAAACTGTCCAGTTAATGATTCTAGGTTTGGAAGTTCTGATTATGCGAGGCCCACCATAGAGGAGACTCAGCTTTCTGTCGAGTCGGCACGCTTGTTGGCTGGAGAGGATCTCTTTCACCTGCGTCATTATTATTACAGTAATTATTTGTATTATTATAATTATTCTGTGGTTTTGAAGAAGCCTGAGTACTCTCACATCAGATCAACTCCTCAGTCCGTGAATCCAAATTTAAAACTCCAGCGGCGGCTGTAAATAGGCCCGGGTCCTTCAGCCGGCCCAGTCCGGCGCTCTGGACTTACCTGATAATTATAATAATTCAGGTTGGTTTGTTGTTCTCTCTCTTCACACTTTAAAGAGTTTACGGTAATAGTAGCTCTGCCAGGAGTGGACTGACTCTCTCTCTGTATTAATAAGCACTGCAGTACTCAGCACAGCGCGTGGTAAAGCTTCGCCATGATTACAGTACGCCATCAAGAAAATTAGTTGTTTCCCACACACAGCAAAGCACAGCGAGGGGTTTGCAACATAACAAGTTGCTTTTGTTTACAGCGGCTCGCTAGCTGTTTTCATTATGCCGAGACAAGCCCATAGACTCAGAGCCAGCTGCCACAAATCACACGTTCAATTATTCTGCTTTGCTTATGAGCATCCAAATATTTAGTCCACTTACTGCGAACAAAAACAGTAGTAAAGTGATTACAGCCGCCGAGGAGTCGTGTTCTCCTCTGGCAGGGAAATGGGAGGAAAAAAGGAGGAGAGGAGTGAGGGATGAAGTGGGAGGAGGAGGAGGAGGAGAGAACCTGGAAACTGCTGATTTTTATTTTTGTGATTCATGTGAATGTGGAGGCTTCAGAGTAAAAGTGTCAAAACTACAATATACAAATGCTCCAGAGAAACAGAAGTCCAACAGGAAGTGGAAAACGTGCCCAGCGTCTGCAAGGAGGAAGGAAGGAAGGAAAGAAGGGGTAGAGGCAGAAAAGTAAGGAAAAGTCACATAGAAGGAAACAGGAGGAAGATAAAATAGAAAGGTAAAGGTCATGACATCACAAAAGAAGGAAAGGAAAAGGAAAAGTCATTAAAATGGAATGTTAAATAAGAAAGGATGAAAGGAAAAGGAAATGAAAGAAAAACAGGAAAGAAAGACAGAAAGAGCAAGGAGAAAAAATCTAGAACAAAGAGGACAGGGCTAAAGGAAGGTAGTGATAGGACAGAAAGCGAAGGAGGTGGAAAAGCAAGAAAAACTAACAGAAGGAAGGAGGAGAAAAATACAAAGAACATAAAAAGTTAAAGGGCACAAAGTCACAAAAGAAAAAGGATTGTGGAAAAAAAGGAGAGGCGTGGAAGTAAAGGAGGGTAACAGTAAACAGGAATTTGAGGGGCAGCAAAAGGAGGACAGACAGTAAAAGTAATTATAAGTTCAGTACAATTTAATCTTTTTATGTTGCCAGTTCACAAAGGAATGACCTCAAGGTGCTTTACTCTCTAAGGTAAAGACCCTACAGGGTTAGAGAGAAAACAATCAGATGATCCCCTATGAGCAGCAACTGTGGGAAGGAAGAACTCCATTTTAACAGGAAGAAACCTCTGGCAGAACACAGGTTCAGGGAGGGGGCAGCCATCTGCTTCGACTGATTGGAAGTGAGGGGAGAGAGAAGAGAGAAAGGAGAGCAAAGACAGACACAGACTACGGGAGAGAGGAGACAACAGTTAGTGACCTGCAGCAGCAGGAACAAATAAATACATGGGGAGTGAAAAGAAGTGGGTGGAGAAGAAATGCCCAGCACATCATAAGAAGCCCCCCAGCAGTCTAAACCTATTGCAGCATAACTAAGCCCTAACTATAAACTTTATCAAAAAAGAAAGTCTGAAGCCTGATCTTAAATGTAGAGAGGGTGTCTGTCTCCTGAAGACAAACTGGGAGCTGGTTCCACAGGAGAGGGGCCTGATAGCTGAAGGCTCTGCCTCCCATTCTACTTTTAAAAACTTTAAGAACCACAAGTAGGTCTGCACTCTGAGAGAGAAGTGTCTATTGGGAAAATATGGTAAAATGAGGTCTTTCAGGTAGGATGGAGCCTGAAGCAGAAGATGGGCCATCAGGTATTTATGTCTTCAAGACATGCCTGTAGTTTAACTAACAGATTTGTGTCATCTGACTTCATGAATAAATATAGTTCAATATCACCTGCATAGCATTGAAAATGTATGCAGTGTTTTCTAATAATATTACCTAAGGGAA
>VUQH01055082.1:0-12440 GCA_015106775.1 Etroplus canarensis | reverse complement strand
CGCCACATCACCCTATCACCCTATCCCTTGCATCCTCTTCCCTCACATCAACCCTCTGCATGTCCTCCTTCACTACATTCATCAATCTCCTCTGTGGTCTTCCTCTTCTCCTCCTGCCTGGCAGCGCCATCTTCCACATCCTTTGTCCAATATGTCCACTATCCCTCCTCTGAACATGTCCAAACCATCTCAGCCTTGCCTCTCTGACTTTGTCTTCAAACTTCTCAACATGAGCTGTCCCTCTGATGTACTCATTTCTAATCCTGTCCATCCTGGTCACTCCAAGTGAACATCTCAACATCTTCAATTCTGCCACCTCCAGCTCCTCCTCCTGTCTTTTTGTCAGTGCCACCATCTCCAAACCATACATCATAGCAGGTCTCACTACTGTCTTGTAAACCTGGATGAATCACATGGTTGTTTTTAATTTTCCCACTTCATTGCCATAACAGCAAGCATTTTATCTTTCATTTATTCATTCATTTATGGTTAAGCAGTAGAAATGCTGCAGAAGGTCAATACAGAGCCCTCTCATATGATTACTGTATGTTGCAGTAGCAGCTGGATAGTTTTTTGCCACCACTCACTGTGTGCATCTGCGTACAGTGACATTCAAATGAATCAAAGAGCCTCCTCCACAAGCTCCTTTAAAGAAACATCTTCCTACAAGCTCTAACTCGAGAACCATCTGGTATAAATGATGGATTCTTTGATGAATGTGCCATTTAAAAGGATTCTTGTTACTTGGGCCATTGTACCATATTCAGTTATTCAGTTCACAATACATTGCTCGATATTATGCAAGGAAGCAAGCAGACGTTAGTGAAAGAAGACTGCACTGACAGTGGCATGCCTCTACGGTAGCCTCGCAGTCATTCAAGAAGGGCTGGACTGCCATGATTAGCTGCCATGAAAATGTTTTTGTTGCACAATTGGAAAGTTGCAAACTTAGTACTCTGGCATCTGTTACTGTAAGCTGTTAAATTCCTGAACCTTGAACACAACATGACTTCCAAATGTAGAGGCGACTCATCTCAGTCATACTTCATTATCTAGCCATTATAATGTATCGTTTGATTTGTTTTTGTTGTCAAGAGTATGTGAAACCTTGTATCACCAAAAATAATATCTAACATAAATGGTGCCCTTATGATAGTTTGAGTGTGTAAAGGATCTTTACTGCTGCTGTACTATTGCAGCAGCCTGAGGCCACGGGGCCATGCGCATTAGGCCGGTGAACAGGTGTTTAATGGAGTCTGGACAAATATACTGAGACCTCTGCACCCACACCTATCTATCACACATACAGCAAGACACACACTCAACAAACAGAGGTGAATGAGAGAGAGAGAGAGAGAGAGACCTGCCTGTAACATTTATCAATCATTTCTTACAGATACACACGTGCAGGCATGCTGGTCAGTGTTTGTGTGTGTGCATGCGTCTCACAGAGGGACGCCCGGTAATGAACAACAATATGGTCCATCCCAAATTATCTCGCCTGTCCACTCCATTAAAATGTCATAGGTCCAAATGTTAATATCTCCCCGCTGCGGTTTAGCAGAGTGACATTTCACAACTGTCCCCTAATTTTTTCAAGTGCAGGCAAACTATCTTATTTTCTGAGTTTATTCCTGAAAAGTCGACATATGTGTCCTTAAAGTCTTTTTTTTTTGTTTGTTTTTAAGTAGCACTTCTTTTCTGTATATGTAGTTAAATCCTTTTCCTCAACTGAAGTCGATGCATTCATAGGGGAGACTTAATCACCCTGACTTTGGTTAATTTTGAGATATAAATTTGTGCCATTGGCAGTTTGACAGCAGCGGCCCCTAAGAGAACAGTGTCCAAGAAAATCAGTGCTATTCACTTTTGTTTAACCTCCTCTGTTGACTTACTTCTCCGCAAAGGAGGAAAGGTTGGCATACAGAGACAAATAAAAGTTAAACATTGGTTAAACAGGCTTTCTCTACACACAGGGCATTGGCACATGCATAGCTTTTGTGTTGAGTTTTGGTTTATTTATTTTCTTGCACATTTTCACATCTCTTACATAGTGAAACATCTATAAAAATACAACTTCACTGCAACAAGGGCAGTGTTTGGAGTAGGCGAGGTTAACACCAATAATGCATGTAATCAGTTTTCAACCTGGTTATTAGGAACTGTTGTTGCCTACAGCTGTTTGTAGGAGTCTTGCATCAGATATTATTACATACCTGTAACTTTCATACATCAGCAGCATCCATATGCGTGTCTGCTACAAGTGAGCTGCCCTAACTTCATTAATTAGCCTACTTACATTCACAGGCCACTTCAGAAGGATACACTTAGTACTTGGCTGGACCCCAGTTTTACCCTTCAGAACTGCCTTAATTCTTTGTGGCATAGATTTAACCAAGTCCTGAAAAGCATTCCTCAGATATTTTCTTCCATATTGACATGATGACAACACACAGCTGCTGCAGATTTGTCGGTTGCAGTTCCGTGATGTGAATCTCCATTCCACCACATCTCAAAGGTGCTCTATTGCAATGAGATCTGATGCCTGTGGAGGCCATTTCAGTGTAGTGAACTCATTGTCATGAAACCTAATGAAATGATTTGAGCTTTTTGACTTGTTGTGATATCCTGCTGGAAGCACCCATCAGAAGATGGGCACACTGTAGTCATAAAGGAATAGACATGGGCAGCAACAATCACAACTCAGGCATTTAAATGACGCTCAGTTCATTCTAAGGGGCCCAAGAGTACCAAGAAAATATCGCCCACACATTACAGCACCACCAGCCTAAACCACTGATGCAAGCTGGGATGGATCCATGCTTTCATGTTGCTGATGAATTGCTGTTGTCCTCCTATCAAGCCAAAGCGGTTTGACACTTCTCGTCTGATCTCTGGTATCAACAATGCATTTGTGCCCAGATAACTGTAGCTCACTGGATATTTTCTCTTCGGAGCATTCTCTGTAAACCCTATGGTTGTGTGGGAAAATCCCAGTGGATCAACAGTTTCTGAAACAGCCACATTCAAAGTCACTTAAATCACCTTTCTTCCAGTGCTGGGTTTGAGCCTCTGCAGGTCCTCTAGACCATTTCTATATGTCTAAATGCACTGAGTTGTGTGATTGGCTGATTAGATAGTTGTATAAATGAGCAGTTGAACAACTTACCTAAAGAAGTTGCCGGTGAGTGTAAATTATTCCTGATAAAAAGAAAGGATTGATCAGGATTGAACACATACGTATTGTGATGTCAGTGTACTTTTTTCCACTTCAGACCGGTGAGCTGTTACACACTCATAGTTTATCAGCTACAGTTGAACCTTTTGTTGCTGTCCTCAAGTTGAGTCATGTACACAGCCAATGGGATATTTTTTTATTGTGCTATTAGTAAGTGTCTGATCTGACAGATGTCATGTTTTATTACAGAAATTTTCCCCCTTTGCAGTTGCACAACAAGTTGATTTGCAATAGTGTAACTATGACCTCTATAATCATTTAAAAGGTACAAAAATATGGCCAAAGATTGCTTTGCCATTGTCAATTCATGTGCAATAATAAAGAATCTATTTAAGAGATGGAAGTGGAGTTACTATTTTTAGTGATGTATTAGGGGTGTTACTGCACCATGAGACTCCAAAGAACATTTTTCTCTTTTAAATACACCACAGCTTCTCTCTGTTGAACTATTTAAAGGGTTGGCTCACCCAAATTGCTAATAAATTACTATTAGTACTTAAATAAGTCTTTATCACCAAGCTTCCAGACGTAACTATTTTGCAGTGATGCCTGGATAAATGCTGCTGTGTGACTTTGTGGTGTGCTGAGGCCTTTTTGGCTGATGCATTTGCAGACTGAGCTACAGAACTGTATGCTACAGATAAAGTAGCAAAATACCAGCACAGCATGTGTTGAAGGGTGCTGAAGAAACTCCTTTCATGCCAGCTGTGGTAGCAGTGCCATTTCTAAAGACTGACCTAAATATTTTTCAGAGGAGAGATTGTGTTTTTGAAGAACCAATTTGTGTTCCTGAATAAACATGTAGTGACAGAATGAGAGGATGGGATTAAGAGAAAAAATAAGGGAGGAATGAAAAGTGTGAGGTCTGAGCCTAATATACTGGAGAGTGTATTTACAAATGCAATATTTTGATAGAACACAAGAAATGATTACAGATTAAGCAATGTGGGATCTTTGATATTTAGTGATGAATGGTGATGAGATACAAGGTTTGAAGAAATGTAATCAAAATCAAAAAACACAATAACAAAAAGTGCAGTGAAGAGAAGTGTTAACATCAAATGAAGAATATAGGAAGTACATTGGCAGTGACATTAAGCTGTGACTTTATTGCTAGGTAGGAGAATAGGTTCCAAAAAGCTGTGTTATCACAGCACTTCTTTCCAGCCACCAAATGTGAAGAATTCCAAGCAGACAATATTTTCAATGCTCTAACTGTTTAAGGCCTTGGTGATAAGCAGGGGTGGACAGTAACAATGTAAATTTACTTAAGTACATTTTTTGACTATCTTTAGTGTTAATTTTTTGGGAAACATACGTTCACTGCACTACATTTAAGATTAAACCAATATTGTGCTTTTGACTCCTATTACACTTCTGTAAATGTTGTAGAGTACTCACTACTTTTGCTCTGCAGTCAGGTGGTGTTTTTTTTTTTTTTTGTGTGTGTAAAACTCCAAAGACATCACACTGTGTTCCTGTAGCTCTGTGGGGATTGTCTAACTGGTGTAGCTGTACCATTATGTTTAGTATCTCTGAGGTTGGACCAAAGACTTTAGAAAAACTTTGGTATAATTCAAAATGATGGACTGGTGAACATTCAACCCCTTATGACCAACAGGAGCGCTGGCGCTCCCATTTGCATATCTAGTATTAAATGCAGGTAGAATTGCAACCAAATTGGATAGAGCAATTTTGTGTGTGTGTGTGTGTTTGTCTGTGTGTATAAAACTAGAGGAATTACATACTACTACTACTAATATTACATATTATGCTTTCAATGTGTCCCAGAGCGCTGTTTCCTCCCACTAACTGGTTTGCAGAATTCAGGTAAAAAGTGCACGCGCAACAAAAACATTATAATCCAGACGCAGATGCTTTATGGATCTGATCAGCTGTTCATGGCACTTCATACCTTGGAATATACATCACCATGTTGTCAGCATGAACTATCAGGTGGGTTTCATGAGCGCTACTCACTGCTACAACAGGAAGTGATGTCATTTTCCTGGGCATATTAGTTTTGTATGGTAGGCCTATCACAGCCCAACATGTGCTACTGGAGAATAATGTTTGACTTTGTGCCTTTCTGTATAGGAGTTCCTGGGACACTTAGAACTTTGATTGCACTATTGAAAATAGTTTATTTTGATATACATGCTGTTTTTTTTTGTTTATTTTTTGCAAAGTGTGCACAAAATGCATCTTGTTTTCATTTTTGGTAGAGTGTATAAAAATGAGTGTAGCTCAAAAATGAAGGTATGAACACACTCAAACTACATTTTCTGTGGTTGAAAAAATTTTGTGCAACTTTTTTCATTTACGATTTTGAAGGATAGAGCTATGACTTTTATATATTTAGAAAATTATGTTACAAAATATTTTCAGTTTCTTTTTGGTTTATTGCACTTAGCACATTAGCATTTTATTTAGTCACCATGTACTTATTCCATACATATTATTAAAATCTGGAATAAAAATGATGTATTGATATATTGCAAATTGAATTTCCCAAAAATGGCACTACAGCATGTAAAAATGTAAAGGTTAGCTCTGGCGGACTTGTTCTATGGTAGATTATTAAGAGATAGAATTAGATTAGCTATGTCTCTCTTTGTTCTCTTTTCTCTGTTCTCTTTCACCTCATCCCAACTGGTCGAGGTAGATGGCCGCCCCTCACTGAGTCTGGTAGGAGGTATCTTCCTGTTAAAAGGGAGTTCATCTTTCCCACAGTCACCAAGTGCTTCCTCATAGGGGATCATCTGATTGTTGGAGTTTTCTCTCTAATATTTTAAGGTCTTTAAGTTACAGTGTAAAGTGCCTTGAGACAACTTTTGTTGTGAATTAGTGCTATATAAATAAAACTGAATTGAATTGAATTGAATTGAATTATGATTGAAAAAAAATTTGGGATTCAAACATAGCATAGGCATTAAAATGAGAATTTCCATCTGATTTGTAATGGAATTCATGCAGTTTATTGCATTCTGTGGTGTAAACACCACTGTCATACACTATGCATACTGTATTCTGACCTACTTTGAAACCAAAGACGTGCTTCTTTATATCACCATGTAGTCATTATCTGAGGTCATCAGAAAAGCGAACTTGTCACAGAGGCCTTTTGTTTAGTATAACTTGGGTGCAAACACCATTAACATTGCAGCAGTCAAAAAACAAAGGGAGCTCCAGTAGCATCAGGAATAATATGGTACACAAATGCACAGTTCAATAAGGATCGTACCTACTGGCTATTCAAAAAAAAAAAAAAAGAAAAATTGTTTTCCTACTGAGTAAAGCCTGGCTGTTATTTTTTGTGTTCAGCTATTTTGGGCTGTTCTGTTATTGTTCCTCTTATTTTGGAGTTGCATATCTGTAGTATGTGAGGTTTTCTAAATAAACGCAGGATAGCTGAACATACACCCATATATTTTTTCACAGCATTTCATGCAGTAAAATAAATTTTAAGATTTCTGACATGTGCTTTGAGTACTTTAGTATTTTTCAGAGCAAGTACTTTAGTTCTTGAACACTACATAATAATTTGACTGGGCAACTTCCACTTGTAAAGGAGTATTACTTGACCAGGAATATCTATACTTTGCCTCAAGTAATTAAGTTGTGCACTTTGTCCACCACTGGTGCTAAGTTACGTCTTAATAAAGAGTAAGTACCATGAACATACAGCCAGATTCGAGGGATATACTATCAGAATGCAGTGGAATTAAAAAGTAAGATATGCCTGAAAAAACCTGAACACAAAGATGGATGAAACAAGTTCATTAACCAAAGCTGCTTACAACCAGTGCAACAGCTGATAAAAATGTTGTCACTGAAGAAGCCAAGAAGCTTAGAACACCAGCTCTACCACTCTTGTTCAGTCATTTAATTGGCATGTAAGGTAAAATAGGGATGCCACAGATGAAAATAGGTTATTGGTAAAGTTACATGAGTGAAAATTCAAATATTATCTATTAGACATCAGCATTGGGTAATCTGTGCCAAATCACCTATGTGGGTTCATCTGCTGTGGCGACCCCTTGGGGAAATACAAGAGAGCAGCTGAAGGTGCTTAGTGTCATGCTATGAAGTGTAGAGGAGAAGGACCCAAATGCAGATGTCAGAGGCTGACTAGGTACCCAGAAAGTGAGCCTTTATTTTGGCTGTTACATCAAAGCTCAAACTCCAGAAATGCAGAAATTTCAAGGTCAACAGGAACTCAGTAACTCTCTGGAAGAACATAGTGAGGAAAACAGATGCCAAGACAAGGAATTAGGGAGAGACAGAAATATACATCGATCAGGTATTGCATTATCACCACCTGCCTAATGTCATATTGGTCCCCCTTTTGTTGCCTAAATGGCCCTGACCCAGCGAGGCATGGACTCCACCTGTTCACCACTGTTCCTCCACTTTTGATAGATGCTGACCACTGCAGATTGTGAACGCCACAGTAGAGCTGCAGTTTTGGAGATGCTCTGACCCAGTCATCCAGCCATCACAATTTGGCCCTTGTCAAACTCACTCTAATCCTTACGCTTGTCACACATCAACTTTGAGGGTCAACTTGGAAACAGAGTGAAAAGCTTGGTTATTTGGAAGAGCTCAAAGTAAAGACACCACTCCTCCTTATCAAAAGGATCCAGTTCAGGTGGTTTGGGCATCTGACTAAGTTGCCTCCTGGATAACCAGGAGGAGGCCCTGGGGAAGATCCAGGACACACTGGAGAGATTTGCTTTGTATGGCTATGTGTGGCCCTGAAGCTGAAAGGGGTGCCTAGGGAGAGGGTGGCCTTCCCCCCACGACCCGTACCTGGATAAGTGGCAGAAAATGGGTAGATGGATGGATGGCATTGGCTACTGTCAATTTGAAAGTTTTTTTTTTTTTTCACAAATTGGTTTGATCTCTTCATGATAAACAGTTAGAAATTTGAGATTTGCTGTAGATTAACTGTGGTAATGGCTCCTCTGACAGACCAATCACAAGTGTAGGAAAGCAGACAAGAAGGACTGAAGTTTCATGTTTTTCAACAAAATACCCAAAGACAGAGGCATTTTTTCTGGTTTTATATCAGTGGAGAATAAATAAAAGTCCAAATGCAAGATATTTAGATAATGATTAGAAGCATAATATTATGTTAAGACCTTGACATTGTTGCTCACACAATCACAAATTCTATCTTGCCAGCTACTTCTGAAATCAATAAATGGCTGTCGCAATAAATCAACTTCAGTTTGAAAAAAATCATTATACAGTATATGGCCTAGGGTTAGCTTAAGAGATTATCATCACTAGCACATTATCTTGTAATTCTCTGGAGACTGTCTTTTCCATTTAAACAATGACAATTTTAATTAAACAAAGCAGATTTAGAAATAGAACCCTTTCTAGCTAATTTTTTTTCTTTTTGCTTTTTTCTATTTCTCGCTCATTTATAAAAGGACTAAACTGACTCTTAATACATGCTATACTAAACAAATCTATGGTACTAACCCTCGCACTCTGAGATGAACTGTGAAGCAATATGCAAAGATGTAGGTAATATGAAGGCACTGATACGTTATTAATATGGATGGACAGCATTTTGTAACAGTTCCAATAGAACCTCAACCACAGCAACGCAGAAGGGACTGGGTTTAAATTGTCCGACATCATATTGCAAATCCTTTCAGAACTCAGGTGAAAACAATAAAACTTGACATTAACCTTCTTTTTCTCACCACTTTATAATGACAAACATCTATAATGTTTAAAGTTGCATCTAATAAAATATTTACAGGAGGAACTACTACAATATTGCCATTTTAAATGAATTGCTTATCTGTAAATCATTATTTAAAGATTGTCGTCAGTCAGAATGTATAAACCTGTTGCAAATGAGCATTATAAAATATAGCTATAACTTTCCTGGATTTTCAAATCCATATTAAGAAGCTTTTTGAATTTTAGGAATTTTGATCCAGCATATAGAGTATCAAGTACAGTTGTGCATATTAATGCACTGCAACCACAGGGAGCCACAAGCCAGTGTACTCCTAGTGCCGGTCCCAAGCCCAGGTAAATGGTGAGGGTTGCATCAGGAAGGGCATCTGGTGTAAAAACTTCGCCAAATCAAATATGTGGATTCATAAATGATCCACTGTGGCGACCCTTAATGGGAGCAGCTGAAAGAAGAAGAAGAATGCACTGCAGACTTTATTAAAGGAACAAGAGCTTTTGAGGAAAAACTGAATCAAGTTTTCATTAAGATTTAATCCTTAGTGATATTGAAAATCTACTTAAATAAGGCAACAGTTGGTTGCTTGGAAGGTAGGATTGATTAATCCAAAATAAAACATGCCACACCACAGTCTCATTAACCCTTGTATTGTCTTACCTTTTGGGACCGTCTGGTATCTCTCGGGTCAACCAGACCCGGGACATATTTGGGGTTTTAATTTTCCACCATAAGATTTGTTTACTTTTCCTCCCATAGTATAATCGTTGGGTCAGTTTTTTTTCTTTTGTTTTTTGTTTTTTTTAATGAGCAGACATCTGAAAGTTTCAGCCAAGCTTCAGCTGTCAGACACATTTGTATGTAGAATGCTTTTGCATACAGAGGAGTTCATAATTGAGTCAAGGACTGCAGGATGCCCATTTCTGGCTGCCAAACAAGCCCAAATCATCACTCATCCAACACTGTGCTTGACTATACTATGCTGGGCACTCTACTTTATGGCCAAACACCTTCACTTTGGTCTTGTCTGTCCAAAGGACATTTTTTCAGTCTTGTAGTTTGTTCAGATGCAACTTTGCACGATACGTGTGCCACCATGTGCCACCATGTTCTGTTTTAGAGAGGAGGGTTTCTCCTGGAAGCCCCATACAAAGAACACATACTTGTTCAGTCTTTTTCTAACTGTACTGTTATGGACTTTAACATTCAGCTTGCTAACTGAGGCCTGTAGAGTCTGAGATGTAGCTCTTGAGTTTTTTGCAATTTCTCAGACTTTTGATCGGTCTGACCTAGAGATGAATCTGCTAGGACTTCCACTCCTGAGAAGATTGTGTAATTGTATTAACACACACCTGAATTATCCAGCCCAGCAAACTGCTATAACTTGTGCTTGTTCACACTTGCTGTGATCTGGCTACTACTTACTCTGTTAATTCCTGTGGAAGAAGTAAGGGTGTACTTAGTTTTTCACAGGATTGCATATAGCCCTGAGAAAACTCTCTTTTCCACATGACTGCACACCATGATTTTTGCATACCAAGGGTCATTGTTAATCTGTAAAGAATACTGCAGCACTTTCATATTCACTGAGGCAAGCAACAAACTTTTACAACAAAGTAAAGAAAGTCATATGGTACTTTTTCAAGTTGCTTTTTTTTTGTTTGATAAACTGTTGCTTTGGGATCTTCAGTCAAAAGGACTTATGATTCTGTATGTATGCAAAGCCACTGTGGATAATAAAAGAAAGAAAAGCACCATGAAAAGTTTTGCTGTGATGGATGCTGAGAATATTGCCAATCTGACTAGTCTCAAAGTGTGCCCAGAGTGTTGAGACCCAAAAATCCAACTAATAAATCTCAGTAAAACTGAGAAATTTTGACAGTCAAACAGTTGAGCACCCTCTTCCGCTGCTAAATATACTGGAGCTGTTTGGACTGACGCATTTCGAGTTGCTGTTATGAGTGTGTGTCTGCTGGGCTTTAGCAGTGTAAGCCAGGTTTTGAGGCTGTCAATGTCTCTATAGCCTCTAATCCACGTGTGGAGTGAAGGGTGACCATCTCTCCTTTGCTTTCTCCCTCTCTCACTCAGTCTCTGTAACGCTACCTAAGCCTCTTTTCACCCCAATTTAACACCAATCATCCTTTTCACAATGCTGCCCATAGCCCTAACATAACCTCTGCATGCATACACGCACACCCACACACATGCTACATTCCACATCCTGTCATTCCTTGCAACTGCACTGTTATCTCTCTCTTCACGTTTGTCTTTCTCCATCACTGTAAATTTATCTCACGCTCCGCAGCAATTGTTGTTACTCTTTTATTTGTCTATCAGAGAAATGATGAAAGCACGACTGAAGTCCGAGTCAAGAGGAAAAGTAGGTGATTTAAGGATAGAGGCAATGTAGGTGAATATCAGAGTCTTTGTTGGAATTTAGACTCAGGCCATTCTCATTAGAAGAAGCCAAATTGGAGAAATCAGGTTGCCAAAGCCCAATCCTGATTTCATCACGAATAAACCCAGGGGGGCTTTTGGGTTATATTGCTTATATCAGGTTTGACAATACAAGAATTGGATTGTCTTTTTGGAAAATTCATGAGTACTTAAGAAAATGTGTTGTACTACTGTGTAGGAATTGTAAAAATCAAGGCTAAAAGTTGATGGCAGTGTCCCTGTGGTATAGTGGTTTTACACCTTTGCCCTCCAAGGGCAAGATCCCCAGTCTGATTCCAGGTGAGGACACAAACCCCATCTCACCATGGAGGGTTGCATCAGGAAGGACATCCAGTGTAAAACCTCTGCCAAATTACCACCGGATTATTCCACTGTGCCGACCCTTTGGGGAGAATACAAGGGAGCCGCCGAGGGTACAAGATCAAAAGCTGATGGTTGATTGATTGATTGATTGATTGATTGATAGATTGATTGATTGATTGAATCTTCATTTTGAACATGTTAAAATAGTACAAAACGAAATGAAAAGAAAACAAAACAATAAAAATTATAATTAACTTACATGTTCAAAAAGGAAGAAGCATAAGCTTATTTAATCCCACCCCCTTTCCACTATTTAGTAATTAATAGTCATCCCTTTTTCTTCCTGTTTATGCCCTGTCCATCAGAAATTCTTCATTACAATTACATGTTACATATATATACATACATACATCTACATACATACATATATAACCCCAATAGCACATCAAAAATATACAATTTACAGATGTATATACTTATTTAAACATACTTGTGCACCCACACACATATTTACACGTCGATATTATGAAAATAGTGGGTGAAAACACCCTATCAGAGCCCTGCCTCCTGCCTGTACTTTGCAAACACCATATTCTTGAACTGCTTTTTAAACCGAGTCATGCTGGGACATTGCTTCAGTTCTTCACTTAGTCTATTCCACAGCTTCACTCCACACACAGAGATGCAAAAACTTTTTAGTGCTGTACGGATACAGGGATGTTTTAA
>VUQH01055080.1:5936-18344 GCA_015106775.1 Etroplus canarensis | reverse complement strand
AGGTGGTGAGCCCACTGGAGTACGTTGCTTCTTCGGGCTGGGCCCGGCCGGGTTCTGTGGGTGGAACCCCGGCCGCCAGGCGCTTGCCATCGAGCCCCTCCCCCAGGCCTGGCTCCAGGACGGGGCCCCGGTAACCCCAAACCGGGCGAGGTACACGGAATCCTGTATCTCTTCATCATGGGGATCCTTGGACCGCTCTTAGTCTGGCTCTTCACCCAGGACCTGTTTGCCATGGGTGACCCTACCAGGGGCAAACTGCCCCCGACAACATAGCTCCTGGGATCATAAGAACTCGCAAACCCCCCCACCACAATAAGGTGGCGATCCACGGGGGGGAGAGATTGAAGACACCAAGAAAAAAAAGGAGGGAGCAGGTGGGGACCAATGACCCCCTCATCTATCATTCCAACATTAGAGACTCACTGCAGTTATGGAAAAAATATACATACCTTTAGTAAAAAGATGTATACTTACATTTTTAAAGAAAGTCTTCATAATTTATGCATATACATGGTCTTAGACAGTTTTACATTTGTTATGAAGCAAATTCAGTTTAGAGCCATTTTGATGAATCCCAGATTTGTGCGTACCAAATTCTTGTGAATGAGGCTCAGTGTCTTTACTGTATGCACAGTAATCATGTATACTTACATAATCACCCCCCAAAGGCCAGGAAAAACTTTGCCAGTGATATAATTGTGCATTTTATTGTAACTTATTAATAATTTAAACATCCTTAATCAAATTTGGGATATCTAGATTGGTGAGTCCTTGAATTCTACCCAACACATATCTCCAAATGAGTGTAGGTTCCAAAACTGTACTGCAGTAAAGGGGGTTGAAAATTCTCAACTGAGTTGCACTGACTGACTGGCTGGGGGGGGGTAAGTGACCTTTCCCAGTCAGACAGACGAAGGCACCTTCCAGCTGGAAATAGTCCTGTCCTGATGTCAAAGAGGAAATGCCTGTTCGACAGAGGTCTTTCCTGCACGCGCAGATATCAACAACCAGGATTTAAACTTAACAGGAATTCAGGGTGGAGATTGCTTACTTCACTGTGTATTTGCACGTATGAAAGGTTGAGTAAACACAGCTTACACTTTGTTTTTTAGTGAATAAGATTTTCCATGTGTTCACTTGTACTTTAGGTCCAGTTATAATGGCATGAACTGACATCTTGGCTGTTTGTGGTGCATACAGCAAAACACAATGAGTGAAGAGGGATTGTGTGCCTCGAGACAAAACACTATTAAAACCTCTGATTTAGTCCTCAGTCCTTATTCCTGTATGTCGAGATAAAATACTCCCGAATGAACAGTTATGGTTTCATTTCTAATTATACTCACAGGATCGTAAGTTACTAGCTGCCGCCCAGCAGATGCTTCAAGATAGCAAGACGAAGATTGAGTTCATCAGGATGCAGATCCTCAAGGCCAGCCAGGCCAACGAGCTGAGCATTGACACCAATGATGTGATGGGTGAGCCCTCATTTCCTTGAGAATTAGTTTTAAGCAGATTAAAACAAAGATCCACAAAGTGGTTATAGATTATTTATCATCAGAGTAAAGGATTGAAGTGTGTCCTTGTACTACAGAGAAGCCCATCATCAGCCCTTTAGATCTGCGGGTGGAGGAGCTGTGTCACCATGCCAGGATAGAGTCTGCGGTGGCCGAGGGAGCCAAGAATGTCATGAAACTTCTGGGCTCTGGAAAAGTCACAGAAAAGAGGGCCCATTCAGAGGTAGATTTGTGTTTTGATACGAGCCAAAATCTGTCAGTTTAGACCAAATGGAGTCTCACAGATTTCAATTGATATTAATCCCTGAACCACCTTTCATGTTGGTTTTTCTTTCCAGTCTTTATCTCTCACCTTCCTTTGCTTCCTTGTTCCCTCCTTCAGGCCCAGGCTCGTTTCAATGAGTCCAGTCAAAAGCTCGACCTCTTGCGATATTCCTTGGAGCAGCGCCTTAATGAGTTGCCTAAAAACCATCCTCGTAGCAACAGCATCATTGAAGAGCTGTCCCTGCTGTCCTCACCCGCCCTCAGTCCCAGATCCAGTATCATTTCCACACAGAACCAATACAGCACCGTGACCAAGCCCGCAGCTCTCACAGGTAACAAGGAGATCATGAAAGTTAAAGCATTACCGTCGTATTTATAAGTGGTCTTAATCACTAATAATGCAAATTAAAAACACTAAAAATGTAAGCATTTGAATGTCGCACTAGTATTAGTTTTGGTTTACCATTTTTCATTTGATACTATAACAGCTTTGATACCTTTTACTTGTTGTCATTTTCCTCTGGTCAGCTTTATTAGTCTGTATGAACAGCTCAGATTCAAAATGTATTTTGATAATAGCTCAGGTTTATTTTTAAATGTGATAAACTGTCTAATTTTTCTGATCATAAGTAAGACCTTAAAAAATGGTAGATTGGACTACCCTGAGCCAATCAGCTCCCTTTTTCAGCAAAGTTAATCTTAGGTTCAAAAATTATAGCCTAGCCTGGGAGCAGACTACTAGTCTGACCTAACTCATTAAACCAGTCCTTGGTGTCACTTGAAGTACCCTGAAGTAGGAACAAAATTGTACAGGACAGATTGTATAAATTAGAAGTGTGCTGTCCTCCCTCACTTCCAGGCACGTTAGATGTCAGGCTCATGGGCTGTCAGGACCTTCTGGAAAATGTCCCAGGTCGTTCCAAAGCTGCGCCTGTCCCACTGCCTGGCTGGAGCCCCAGCGAGACGCGTTCATCCTTCATCAGCCGAGCAAACCGAAACCGAGGTGTGAGCTCGAGGAACCTAACAAAGAGCGAAGAGCTCTCCAGTAAGTACATCTGACCTCGCACACCATTGAAAAAGCTTAATATTTAAGAAGAGATGGATTCTGATATCATGGTAGTTAACAATTGCATAAAATGTCAACATAACCACAGAATAAATCACACATTGTACTGTAATATCACTCAAGTGAAACAACTATATCCTGTCCTCAGATGAGATCAGTGCAGTGTTGAAGCTGGACAACACAGTGGTAGGTCAGACGAGCTGGAAGCCAGTCAGCAACCAGGCCTGGGACCAGAAGTTTACATTGGAGCTGGACCGAGTAAAGCACACATTTCTGTCCTTAAACGACACATGCGTTGTTGACTGTGTGTTGTTTATGCAGTGCAGCCGGTGAGTTTCACATCTGTTTGTTGCTTCTGCATGTCTGTGCGGCTCTCTACTATAGTCTCGGGAACTGGAGATCTCTGTGTACTGGAGGGACTGGCGTTCACTCTGTGCTGTCAAGTTCCTGCGACTGGAGGACTTCCTGGACAACCAGCGTCATGGAATGTGTCTGTATCTGGAGCCACAGGGGATGCTGTTTGCTGAGGTACGCATGCACACACACACAAAGTTATACTGTGCAAAAGTCTGAAGCCACCCCTCATGTCTTCAAATTTTGCTTCCAACATGCCAGATTTTCGTAGCATTTTTTTCTAGCTGTCTTAAGCAATAGTTGTCCAGGCTTTCTGAAGGTCTTTCGCGGGTTTTCTTTGGACATTGGCTGCCTTTTATCTCATTTTAAGTGCAGTCCTTGTACCTGACCATTTTCAGAGTAATATGGTTTTTTTTGTTAAGCCACTTAACACTGACTTATGAATAAACCCATTTTAAATCGTATCTGTAGGTACTTTGTTACTGGCAGCCTGTCACAAAACACAGAATTTTTTCCTGCTTCTTTGTTTCTTTTTACTGTTATCTTTGGTTTCTTTGGTTGTTTTTTTTTTTTATAGCTGAAAACTAAATTTTTTCCTGTTTCTTTAGTTTTCAGCTGTAAAAAAAAAACAAACCAAAGATAACAGTTTGACTAACAAAGTAGTGTTTTTGCACCAGCGGGGTGATTCTCAAAGAGCTATTAGCCAAAAACTTGGCATATCTCAGCATGGTCTGCAGTGTGTCCTTCAACGTGAGGAAACTGGACATGTGGAGGACAAAGGAAGAAGTGACAGTCCTAAAAAACTATCTACAACAAATGAACGGTATCTGAAAGTCATGTTCTTAAGGAAAAGAAAAAAAATCCAGAAAAGACCTGACACAGGACCTAAGAGGTGCATCTTATCCTTCAGTTGATCCATCTACTGTTCAGGGAGAAGAAGCTGAAGTATGCCAAATTACACAAGAACTGGGCTGAAAATCAGAGACAACAGGTCTTATGGAGTGTGTGTCTACAGTCATCTGTAAAACACAGTGGAGGCTCTGTCATGATTTGGGACTGCATTTCAACCAGTGGCACTTGGAACCTTTTCATAATTGGAGTTATGAACACAGAAAAGTAGCATTTAATTTGATCCGCCATGCATTACCATCTGAAAAACATCTGATCCACAATGATCCCAAACAAACTGCCAATGTATTAAAAAACCTACCTGGATAAGAGAACGCACGATGGAACACTAATCAGTTGTGGATTGGATTCCCCAGAGCCCGGACCTCAGCATTATTGAAGCAGCATTGGATCATCTTGACAGAGAACAGAGCAGAAGACGGCCATCATCCAAAGAAGAGCTTTGGAATGTCTTTTAAGAAGCCTGGGAAACTGTTCCTGAAGACTGCTTTAAAAAATTACAAGAAATCTTGCCTAAGAGAGTTCAAGCTGTGTTGAAGAATAAAGGTGGTCATACCACATATTGGCTTTTAGGCTCGTTAGATGTTTACACACTGTTTTTGCCTTATGTACTGTATTTCCATTTATGTTTGCACACTTTAATAAATCGTTGTACCTATTTTCTGAGGAAAAATATAAAACATTTTAGGGGTGGCTTGAGACTTTTGCACTATACTGTAATTTTCAGCATGTTTTAGTAATCTGATTATTAATAAGGAAAATATAGTTTAAGTAATAAAGGAAATTCAGCAGGTCACATATGGATACATTCACATATAATACATTGAATGGATGAACTGAATTATACTTAATTCATCCCTAAGGAAACTATGTGGTGAAGTATAATGAACTGTGATCATTTCATTTTGTAGATTATTCAGTGCTAAGAGTTTTCTTTTTAACTTGGAAAAAGAAGGTATAGACTGAAATCTTGGTATGGTTTTGCTAGGGCAATAAGATTTGTCTAAGGAAGAAATATTTAGACTTTAGAAAAGTGAGAACACTTACACCAAACACAATAATCCAACTAGCTTGTCAGTTCTTCATTGTTCGTTTCTTTCATAATTTGGTTGAGATGATTTTAAAACCAGTGTTCCTCAGCAGTTTGATTGTTTTAAAGGTGAACCTATTCATAATGCTGCAGGGCCTGTTATACACTGTTTATAACAAGTGTTTTAAGCTCCCCTGATTTTAAACTGACGTTATTCTGATTGGCTGATTGGGTGGGGCTTATGTGTTCACAGGTAAAGCTAATAATAAGGATGTCCCCTCTGTTTTAGATCATAGAGCTCCAGGAGTAGAAAAAAACTGTCTGAAACTGAGCAGTTTGAAGCCTGATGATGTAATGATGTAAATTAACAAACCCTAAATCTCCTTTTGGAGCTCTTGCTGCAGGGCAGGGGCTAAACAACTTCTCATAGAGAACAGCAGACTTAAAAAGACAAGCAGGGGCCTCAAGCTGTCTCTGTCATAAGTATAGCTTAATGTGTTGCATATAAAATAACACAAGAACTTTACCAACTAAGAAATTTTTTTTATAAAGTCTCAATAATCTGAAGAAACCTACTACTCCATAGTATAAAGATCTCCAGAAAAGGTCAATAAGATATCTCTGACATAAGACTGCATATCTTGGTTAGAGCTGGAGTTTCGCAGTATGACCTAATTCTGACAGAAATCTGTGAAGTGTTACAGTTGTGCATGATTTGGCACTCTTGTTACAACACCACCCTTTAAGCTCTGTATTAATTTTAGTCTTGTGGCAGTATGTCCTATTTTTCTTTTTTACTGTTTTATTGATTTTGTATTTTTATAAATTCCTTTTTTAGGTAACATTTTTCAACCCTGTCATAGAGAGACGACCAAAGTTGCAAAGACAAAAGAAGATTTTCTCAAAGCAGCAAGGTGAGTTGTCCCTGTGAAACCATCATACTACTCCATTTCTAAGGCAGCCACAATGGAAACTGTGGAAATTACCATCTCTTCTATTTATTAATAATGTAAAAAAGATCCAGTCTATTGCTGATCATTTTCTGTTATTTAATAGACTTCTGGTATAGGAGGATGTTAAAAATATCTTAATCTTCCTTCAAATTTATCACTGCAAGTCTCCTATTTCTTTGAATCCTTGATTTTCTGACTTTTCTTGGGGATATTGGACTCCTGGCTTGGATGGAGAAGAGTATCCTAAACATTTGGCAGTCTACTCTCAGATTGTATTTTTCGGTTTTTTGAGACACTTAAAAATAAATTAACGTGATGCTGATTTTACTGACTGCGTTTCATTAAGACAAAAATTAAATGTGGAAACACATATTTAGAGCTCTCTGACTGAGAAACGGATGATATCCCCAGGAGCTCAGAAAGGGGTTCTAGTGTTTCTCCACTTCAAGTGTAAATTGTTACACAGGGTATTTTGGTATTTTCCTAAATTACATCTTTATTTGCCTGAGATACATGATTTAATCCA
Source organism: Etroplus canarensis (assembly GCA_015106775.1). Lineage (NCBI taxonomy): Eukaryota > Metazoa > Chordata > Actinopteri > Cichliformes > Cichlidae > Etroplus > Etroplus canarensis. Next base: position 11,725 of record VUQH01055080.1, on the reverse strand, counting down.
AAAAATAATTGGTAAGAAATGTAATTTGTCACCTCTTAATATATCTGAATTACAAAAGTTAGCTGTTAGTCCTGAAACTGGACACCTGTTGAATTTTCTTTCTTATTTTGCTGAAAACTTGTTCTTATTCTGTGGTCATCCCAACATAAACCTGTCAATTTGTGGCTAAATGAGGCTGTGAGCTTATTAACTTATAATCTTCAAAATGAATCTGAGAGATTTTAGCAGGTATGGTAACCTCTGTGTAATTTCCTTGAATGTGCTTGAAATGGCAGGACCCTCTATATATGAAAATGTGTCTATTTTTGGGTCCAAGTTGTTTGTAGCTTATCAATATGTCTATTACTCATGTAAATCCTGAGTTGTATATGATTCAATATGCAATATGATTTATATACAGATCCTTTATGTTTGATTAAATTTTAAAAAAAAAACATTGTTAGAGCTTGTGTCTAACCATGCAAGCATTCACATTTCTTGGATAAATACAGTATGTATTTTTCCCAGACCACTTACTGCTTTAATGGGTTTGTTTTATGTATATCACTTGTTTTCTTGCTGCTCTCTTTTCCCACTGTTTTGCTTTTCTTTTCTTCTCCTTGCATTTTCTGTCTTTTATTTTTGTCTTTATCAGGTAAGACCTTTCTGCGAGCCCCTCAAATGAATATTAACATCGCCACCTGGGGCCGTCTGGTAAGAAGAGCCATACCGACCGTCAGCACCAACTCTTTCAGCCCGCAGGCAGCTGACACTGGACCTAGCAGCCTGCCTGGTTCACCCACACCCAGCAGGTACACAGACATGTACATGAACCACAGACTGTATGTAAAAGATGGACATAGCCATCATGACAACACCCGTTGGTTTTGGACTGTTTATTTTCAAACCTCAGTGTTAGCATTCCTGCTCCTACCCTGTTTTTGTGTCTTTTTTTGGACAATGGCTACTTTTTAACTCATTTTAAGTGGGGGGGGAAGGGAGCTGCTGAAAGTACCATCCATAAACTGTACAGGGGCATCACCCAGACACAGATATCTGCTATTCAGTGCAAAGTAACAGACTATTAAAATTTCACAGACCAAAACTTCTTGGACAGACTGTTCCATCCATCATGTTATTAGTCAAATTATTCAATTTAAGTGTGCCAGCAGCAGACACACAGTGATTAAATCCAGTTTAATGGCTTGAAGTAGTCAAGATGACATTCAGTGAGGGCCTACGAGACACCAATCTTAAGGTTATTTTTATCTTCATTATCCACAAGGGGCAGTTTGCTATACAGTCAGCAGAAATCGCATAACTATCAAGAAGTGGTTGTAAATAAACAATAAATATGTAAAAATACACTAAGAATAAATAACATTTAACAGACCAATGCGAGCCAGAACAACTGAGTTTTCGAGTCTATTTGTCTCGCATCTAATGGAACCAATTTGAACCTCTTAAGTAAACAAAGGGTGGCTATGATCAGCCTAGATTGGATGGACTGTCTTCAAAGTCCTAGGCTCCAGCTGCCTGTGTCTGGGCACCTGTCGGTCAAAGCTGACTCATCCCCAGCTCCAGCGTCCACCTTGAGTTATTTTTAAAAAGTCACCTGTTCATAGAGGCCAGAACTGTCAAAACCAGACGGTGAACATTCTTTTTTTGAATACTGTAAAGTCAGGTATTATAACATGGCCCTAGAGTTGCCTCCTAACATGAAAACATATAATGGATATGTAACGTTAGTTATCATATATTGAAAAGGCTAAATTGATTAAAGAATAAATAAGTAAAATTTACAATAACAGTTGATAGCTACTTTTTCTAGGTTGCTGCTATTGGATTACAACCATGAGTCACTGCTGTGAAACACAAAATGCTTGTTCTTCTTGGCTAGAAAGTTTCAAAACACAAAAGGTGTTTTAGCAGCTGGACCACTGATGGTTCACTACTCTACTGTACCTCTGCTATTACCCAGTGACCCGCTGGTGACCAAGCTGGACTTTGACAAAGAGCCCACTCCAGGACCCAAACACTACCCAGCACCAGATGACATCCGAGAACCACGAGTGCATCATAGGGTTCCTGACAAGGAGGAAGTACAGGTATGGTATTCTCTCGGGAACTGCCGGTATTGGTGATAAGACACCTGTAATCTGATATGATCACAGATGCCAAGCACCCTGAGAATCGCAATCATGTTAGTGTGCACCGTGCTGTGCTTCATTCCTGTAATAATTAAATAACCATAACCAGAAGGCATTTGTTTTTAAACCAGAGCAAGAGAAAGAACAATATGTTATGTAGAGAGAAAGTGCCTTTTTGGGTACTGTATTCAAAGAAAAAGCTCTGAGTTATTCTTTAAAGGTGCTAATTGTAACCACAATGTTCAGGAATTAATTAGAAATTGGACCACTAAGTGCTGATAAACTTAGAACTGTTAGCATCAGTTACACATAAACCAGCTCAAAGACCTAGTTTTTTAAAAGGATTAGAGAATAAAGGTAAATGTAATTACTGAAATCCTTTTTACCCATTCAGCTGGTACTGTATCTCCCTGCTTATTTCCACTAATTACTCTAGGCTTAGTCATCTCTTGCTGAATGCTCGCTGTGACTCGTTGCTCTTTGGCTGGTATGATCTTCCTCTTCATGCTGGAAGTGGGAAATCTGGTACTCTCCGTGCTCTCTCTTTTCTGTCTCACCCACAGAGGTGGAGAGCAGCTGTTACACCTGCTGTATGCAATTTTTGTGCCAAACCATTGGTGTCATAGGGAGTGGGTAGCAATGCATTAATGAAGTGCAATATTTCCCCACCATGCAGCTGAGCATGAGGTGGTTCTTGTAGTGATGATGGTCCATTTCCAGGCACTTGAGGCACTGTTTGCTGTCTGATTCACTAGAACGCCTGTCCTTCCACATCTCTCTCTCAGCAGCATTTCTTCTTCTTAGCTTGATGGACTTGGGGCACACTTTACGCTACACTGACTCATTACACCATCTTGTGGTACAAATTAGCATTACACAAACAGCAGGGCTGAACTGTAAACCCAAATTAAATGAATACAAGCCAATTTCAGAAACCAGATACAAAGGTGTTTTGGACCCAACATCAAAGCACTTGTCTTTCCGCAATCTGTTGATGGCAATCCTTAATTCTGGAAGACTGTAAACTTTAATTTTATTTTTAAGATTGCCTTTAACAGAAAACTTCAAATAAAACTTATTACATGTCTGACAAATTTTCATCACCTGCAGCCTTTAGAAGAGCTGTTCTCAAGTAAATCTTCTCTTAGGTGGAAAAAAAACATTTGCTTTAAGTAAAAAAATGGCCGTTTTTGTGTTTCCAACATTAATGTTTCCCTGCAGAGAAAACTACAGACTAAAGCATACTTATAAATACTATGACACAACATATGTAGGCATAATTTTAAAGTAATGGATTCTCAGTCATCTTGTCATGTTTAGTTGACAATAATTTGACTTACTGACTTTGATTTGTTTTCTTTCACTTTTTATATTTCTCTCTTCCTGTGTTTCATCTATCCAGGATGCACTCGCCTCATTTGACTTCCTCAACAAGAGAAACAGCGAGGTTTTGAAGCCAGATATGGATAGGGTGGTGCACCATGAGCTCCAACATCCAGACCTGGAGCTCACAGCCATTCAGAAAGACACAGAGATAAGGTAGGAGGGTCACTACTCATCATGTTTGTGCTGCTTTTAATGCTTTAATTAGTCTTCTGTTTGAACTAAATCTATTTCTGCTCAGTGTTGTTCGTGTCAAAACATTTTCAGACTGTTAGAATGAAGACTCAGTAGTAAGTAATGATCAGTATTGTCACACAGAAAGACTGGTTTTTTAAAAAAAAAAGTGCCACTGGTGAAGAAGGAAACCAGAGCAGTAGTTGCACTGGGTTAAACACTGCCCCCTGCCTTAGACTTTTCATGTCATTAAATTGTAGCTTCATCCTTTTGCCTTTTTGCTTTGAAATTTAAAGCTTCATGCAGGCTGGTCCACAATTAAATGAAGTGAATACACTGATGTATACACTGATCTCCTTCTAGGGAAGAAGAGCCATTCCACTTCAGTCTCCAAGACTTCAAATGTGTGGCAGTCCTTGGACGTGGTCACTTTGGAAAGGTGCTTTTAATATTAATGTCCAACAAAAGCTTGCAACTAATGTTTATTTTCATTAATCAATCTTTACATTTCTTGTAGTAATTAACTAAGGATATATTTTCATAATTGGGTAATGATAGTGTTTTTCTTTAAATATTCAGAAATTAGTTTGCACTCTTAACATGTAGAAAGTTGAAGTGTTTTCTCCTCTGCAGGTGCTGTTAGCAGAATATAAAAGCACTGGAGAGATGTTTGCCATCAAAGCTCTGAAGAAAGGAGACATCGTGGCTCGTGATGAGGTCGACAGGTAGTAATTTAAAGCTGCCTCTCAGATGGGTTATTGTCACAAAAAAACTCAGCTGCCTGTGCTGCAGTGCTTCACACAGTTTCCTCCTCTCTTCGTCAGTCTGATGTGCGAGAAGAGGATTTTTGAAACGGTGAACAGTGTCCGCCACCCGTTCCTGGTCAACCTGTTCGCGTGCTTCCAGACGCAGGAACATGTGTGTTTTGTGATGGAGTATGCAGCGGGAGGTGACCTGATGATGCACATCCACGCTGACGTTTTCTCTGAGCCCAGGGCTGTGTGAGTGTGACTTCATATTTGTGTTGCTCATGTTTGAACAGGACTAGAAATTCTTGAGGCAGTTTGAATGACGCATCATCTAATTGACAATTCTTTGTGCCTTTGCAGATTTTATGCTGCCTGCGTCGTTTTGGGATTACAGTTTTTGCATGACCATAAGATTGTGTACAGGTAAAGTTTAAGGAAGTTAAACAGTGAGAATTGTTTTAATTCAAAGCATGAATATCACAATATATATACTGTAATGTGCAAAAGTCCCAAGCCACCTCTCACTTCTTCATAGTTTGCTTCCAAGGAGCCAGACTTTACTGTATTTCTTTAAAGTGGTCTTAAACAATAGTTCTCCAGACTTTCTGAAGGACTTTCAGAGTTTCTTTGAACATTTGCTGATTTTTCAGTCCAATCCTCGTGCCTAAACATTTTCAGAAGAATGTTATTAAGCCACTTCACAAGGACCTATGAACAGTATTTCCTTACAAAACAGTAAATTTATCAAAGACCTGACACAAGATCTGAGAGATGCACCTGGCTCTTCAGTCGATCCATCTATTCTCCACTGAAGCCTCATCAGAAATGTTATTAATGGAAGGGTGGCTGTCAAGAAGCCGTTCTTGTGAAAGGAAAAACGGAGAAAAGGATGAGTTATATCAGATGGCACAAGAGCTGGACTGAAAATAAGTGGCAACAGATCTTACGAAGTGATGAATCCAAATTTGAAATTTTTTATTCAAATTGTCGATGCATACAGAGATCAGGAGAGAGGTACCACAGTGAGTGTCTACAGCCTTCTGTAAAACACAGTGGAGGCTCTGTCAAGGTTTCTGCATTTCAGCCAGTGGTGTTGGGGATCTTGTCAAAATTGATGGAATTATGAATGCAGAAAAGTACCATTTTCGCCCTATGACAGCTGGGATAGGCTCCAGCACCCCCCACGACCCTGAATGGATAAGCGGAAGAAGATGGAGGAATGAATGAATGAATGAATGAGAAAAGTACCGTCAGATTTTGATCACCAATCAGTACGATCTGGAAAGCATTTGCTTATTAACATCTTCATTTTCCACCATGACAGTGATCCCAAACACACTGCCAATGCACTAAA
>VUQH01055079.1:0-16261 GCA_015106775.1 Etroplus canarensis | reverse complement strand
ATCTTCCCTCACACCAACCCTCTGCATGTCCTCCTTCACTACATCCATCAATCTTCTCTGTGCTCTTCCTCTTCTCCTCCTGCCTGGCAGCTCCATCTTCAACATCCTTTGTCCAATATGTCCACTGTCCCTCCTCTGAACATGTCCAAACCATCTCAGCCTGAGCTGTCCCTCTGATGTACTCATTTCTAATCCTGTCCATCCTGGTCACTCCCAGTGAACATCTCAACATCTTCAGCTCTGCCACCTCCAGCTCCACCTCCTGTCTTTTTGTCAGTTCCACCGTCTCCAAACCATACATCATAGCAGGTCTCACTACCGTCTTGTAAACCTTCCCTTTCACTCTTGCTGCTATCCTTCTGTCACAAAGCACCCCTGACACTCATCTCCACCCACTCCACCCTGCCTGCACTCTCTTCTTTATCATTATTAGCATTTTAATTCTTACTTGATATTTGTTTTTATTTCCAACAGAGAAAAGTGATAGAAAATTTCATTATATGTGAGTACAGTGTTGATAAACATGATTATGACTCTGATTTGGCATCTGATTGAATAAAAGTTGGCTTGAGCTTGACTAAGCATGAGCTGTAAAACTTCAGGTATTATAACATTATTTCTTGTGATTTGTGTAAATAAAAAATAAATAAAACTGTACAACATTAAGAGATTCCACTGCAAGATAACAACTTAGAACCCTCTTCTACTCAAAACAACTAAAAGTCTATTTAATATCTGACCACTAGAAGAAGCCAGTCTTTAAAAAGCCATGTTTTTATGAAGTTTCCATGTGAAACAGTTAAATCTTCAGATTTCATAACATGAATGAATTACTTTTGTTTGAAGTCACCTTCTCGTAAGACAAGTAAAATCCTGCAGCCAAATCTCTGGGATTGAAATTTCATGACCCGGGCTTGAGCTGGGGTAACACTAGATTCTTTCTGTAATTAAAAACACTGAAATTCTAGCTTGAATTAAAAAATAATCTCTGTGCCTGTCTAAACCCTCAGAACCCAGTACTTTTTCATACCAACCTCCTCAAATCCCTTAAGTGCAAAAATACTTCATGCTGCTTATTCAAGGCTAGACTATGGCTATGAAAAAATCCTTCTGCTCCTCCTCAGTGAGAGATGGAAAACACAGATGGATAAATAAGGTAAAACATATAATAATCAATATGAAGAAATGCGTTAATTTAAAGATGTATTCTGTAGCTACGAGGTGGTTAAATCTCTTGGTGCTTTGCAGCTGGAGCTGGTGAGATTATGTCCCGACTGTATCTGCGGAGACGTTGTGATGACCTGAAAATGTCCTGTTAGAGTTTTTCTTTGAAATGTGTTTTTTCTTTTTAATGGTTATAATTTAAAATATTTTTTGCTTTTGTGCAGGAAAAGCACTTTGTGATGATGAAATGTGAGTTTCTATAATGACCAAGCTGATGACTGGCCTGATGCGTTGCAGGTGTAGATCTGTGTCTGGAGTCGGACCACGGCTGTGAGCACATCTGTGAGAGTTCTCCTGGCTCGTACCACTGCCTCTGTCTGCCGGGTTATACTCTGAACGAGGACGGAAAAACATGCACAGGTAATTTGCAATATTTAGTGAGCCGCATTTTTTAAGGCCGCCTTTCCTTTATTTTGTCTTTCTTCTGATTGGCTGCCCCTCCCACACAGAACGTTTAAATAGCAGGTGGGTGGGGCTTATGTGCCTCAGAAGACCCTATTAGTGAGAGCCCCACTCTTTGACGTCACGTAGAGTCTAGAGGAGAAAAAGACTTCCTGAAACAGAGTATTTACCTCCTGGTACCCTGCATACTTTTCTGCACCTTATGCTTCATTCTGCTCCACAGAGACCTGTCGCAGCCCATCGATCACAGGATCCAGTCTCAGGGCGTTAAATTAGTGCTGAGCTTTTGTTTATGAGGATTACCTGTGCCAACACTGACTTCTTTATTTGAAACTTTTACAGTTTTTAACATCTTTATACAATATAAAATACGGAGTAGCAAATAGGTCTTTTTTAAATTCAGCCACCAGCTGTAAAAGGTAATATTATTGTTCACAAAAATAAGACTGACTTGATAAATCCTGTGTGTGTTTTAGCCATAGATCTGTGTGCTGAGGGAAAACACAACTGTGAACAAATCTGCGTCAGCTCCCCGGGTTCCTTCACCTGCGACTGCAACAAAGGATACAAACTGAACAACGACAAGAGGACCTGCTCAAGTTAGTCTCTCATTCACACAGGCACAAACTGCAGTCCAGCAGATGATACAATATTCACACATCTCATTTTAACTCCCCATTATATCCAATGAGATGGCTGGAATTCATTCATTCATGTTGATTGATGCTGAAATGGATTCTGCTGCTGATTCCTCTGCTGCTTCATGAGGGTGAGTGTGGGTTTGCATTATGTTCCTTCATCTGCAGCTGGTCACAGTGAAAACACTCACTGAACGTGGATTTGTTTTAAAAATATCATTTGTTAAATTCTCACACAGTCAGGATGTTTCCATTAAAGCCATCATTTTTATGCTTCAGTCATTGTCCGTGAAACCAGCCGAGCTTTCGAGCACCGCGTCATTAAGTCACCTGCTCCTCATTAGTATCAAGCTGAGGTCAAGGCTACTTTATGAAACTTGGCACAATGCATTTCCTCTGGAAACGTCTGAAAATCTTTGAAACCAGGTGTTTATCTAAGATTAGACAGATTCAGCATGCCGAACTTCTCGTCTCAAGTGTTTTCAGAATGTATTTAACTTGCAAAGTACAAGAACGTTTCCAAGTTGGTCAGTTTCATGGTTTCAGCTACAAACGTGAGGCTGATCTGCAGCTCAGTGTTGTGTACTGTAGCAGAGGACGACCACCTGTCACTCATCTATACTGTCACTATCTTGTAGCACACCCATCACGTTTCCTGAGCTGGACAATGCTTTGATCCTTCTCATGAAAAAATGCCCATGTGAACACATACCATTACAAACCCTAGCTTTAGTAAAAATTACTACAATGTTTCATTCTGCCTGAGAAATCTACAGTCATGTAAAAAAGTTTTCACAGGACAGTGAAAAGTGCGCCTCATGATTCAGATACAGAACCATCTTTAGCAGCAATAATTTGAAGCAGTGCTTTTCTTTATGACTTTATCAGGCTCTCATGTTGCTGTGGAGGAATTTTGGCCCACTCTTCATTAAAGTGTTGCTTCAGCTCATTGAGGTTTGCTGGCATTCCTTCATGCACAGCTCTCTTCACGGCCCGGTACAGCATTGCAATCCAGTTGAGCTCTGGACTTTGATTGGGCCATAGCAACACCTTGATTCTTTTCTTTAATCATTCATTTCATTGGAGATTTGTTGCTGTGCTTGGGATCATTGTCCTGTTGCATGACCCAGTTTGGGCCAAGCTTTTGTTGACAGACATATGACCTCACATTTGACTCTAGAATACTTTTATATACAGAGTAGTTCATGCTTGACTCAGTGACTGCAGGGTGTCCAGGTCTGGCAGGCAAACAAGCCCAAATCATCAGCCTTTCACCGCCGTTCTTGACATTAGGTATGAGATGTTTGTGCTGTGCTTGGTTTTCACCAGATGTGGTGCAAACATTTCCACTTTGGTCCAAAGGACATTGTTCCAGAAGTCTTATGGTGTTGCTCAGATGCAGATTTGCATACCTAATCCATGCTGCCATGCTTTGCTTTCTCCCAGCAACCCTTCCAAAAATGCCTCATTGTTCAGTTTTTTCTAACTGTCCTGTCATGAACTTTGAGGCCTGTAGAGTCTGAGACGTCGTTCTTGGGTTTTTTGCCATTTCTCTGACTGTGGCACGGTCTGAGCTTACTGTGAACTTGCTGAGAATGTCCACTCCTGGGAAGATTGTGGCACTGAGTGCTCCAGACCACAGAACTTCTGCTTTTACAGAGGTTCTCACAACTAATGATGATCAGTTAATCATTTGCTCAGGCTGCTGCTTACCCCCATACCTCCAGTGGAAACAGTAAAAGTGTACTCAGTTCTTCTTTTTTAATGACTGTACGGCGTTTTGCACCAGTCTCCTCAAATATTCTGCTGACATTTCTGCTTATTCAAACTGGACATATTAGGCTCATTTCCAGCTCAAAATAATGAGTTACAGTCACTGTTGTGATTTTTATATTTTGTTATATAGCTATCAAATATGCCATTGATTAAGCCAGCTGAAAAAGGAGGCGCTGGGTGGCGGCCCACTTAGGCTGCAGATGGAACATAAATGCATCCCCACACGACTGGCTGCTGTCCGCTCCGCTGCTTATGGCCTCGCTTGCTTTCCTCCCCTCAGTGATCGACTACTGTTCGTTTGGGAACCACAGTTGTGATCACGAGTGTGTGAGTGTGCTCAGTGGCTATCGCTGCCGCTGTAATGAAGGATACAGGCTGCAGAAGGACGACAAGACCTGCCAGGGTAAGTGGGACAAACGTGGAAGAAAACTGTTGATTGATGATGACGTGGTTGAAAGCAGCCATGTTTGCTGCTGCTATGATGGAGGTGAGCATTCGTTTTTTTTTAACAATGAAACTTCCCTGACCCTACCACTACATGCCTGATTTAGAACGACCATTAAGATGTCCTGAATGCATCTCTGGAAATGGTTACTAGCTAATCATAACATCATGCAGAGCACTGGAGGAAAGCCACCCTGTTAGCATTGTTTGAGGTCACCACCAGATCTTTGGAAACACTTTGAGTGTTTAAAGAAAGAGTCATTAAACTTGGTAGCTGCAGCATTAATAATGCTGGGTTACTAATGTTCCGTCAGTCACCAGCGTATCTTATAAAATTACTCAGGTCAAACATTAATGCAAGGAGACGTTTAATACAGGAAAATAAGCACAGGTACATTACAGAGCAAGCAGCGTCCCCGTAGTGTAGTGGTTTACACAGCCTTCCAAGCTAAAGGTTCCTGGTTCGATTCTAGTTGGGGACACAAGTCCCTCTCACTGTGGAGGGTTGCGTCAGGAAGGGCATCCGGTGTAAAAACCTCTGCTAAATTACCAATGCAGATTAGATACAAGGAGCAGCTGAAGGTAAACTACAGAGCACAAAGGCATCGAACACTAATTCCTAACTGTTGGAGGGTTTTTTTTCATGCGTGAGCTTCTTTGTGCTGCTGAGCATGGCCAGTCAGGTGACTTGCAATCGCTTCCATGTCGCTTTTCTCAGACTCTGCTAGAATAACTTTGCATGAGCCACAGTTTAAATTCATCCTTATTTCTCCTATACTGGGCTTTGTGGTGCCCCTCACTTCATTACCCCTCTGACACGCCTTGTTTTAGCTGCTGTCCCTGTAAGGACGCCCTTGCTTTAAGCCAGCTTTCTTCTGATTGGCTGCTTCTTGTAAACAGCAGGTGGATGGAGCTTCTGCACTCACAGATAGAGCTGTGTGTCTGAGATGACCATGTTAGAGATAAACCCTCACTAAGACATCATACAGACCAAACCTGTCAGAAACCAACCCTGTCGAGCAGTCTGAAGCCTTGGATTGGGTTGGTTTGTTCAAATGGACCTTTGCTAACCGACGCGGTGCTGCCAGGTTCTTTTTAGAGGAGGTTTCCTCCTGGCAACCCTTTAAAATAAGCCGTACTCGCTCAGTCTTTTCCACGTGTACTGTCATGAACTTTAATATTTCACATGCAAAGCGAGGTCTGTAGAGTCTGTGATGTAGTTCTTGGGTTTCTGTAATTTCTGTTGGGGTGAATTTGCTGGGAATAACATGTCATCATGTTAACTCACGCCTGAATGCTGTAGACCAGCAAATGTCTGCTTTATAGAGATGATTACACTGGCTAATAATCAATTAATTAAGTGAATTTGATTAATTAGGATTAGAATCAGAATAATGTATTAATCCCAGGGGGGAACTGCAGTGTGTTACAGACAGTTAGATATGAATAAATATAAATTAGAAAGGTAAGAGCAAATACTGTCCATAGATATTTACTTTGCACTTATACTTTGCTGTTGCAACAATGCAGTTTCCCCATTGTGGGACAAATAAAGGATTTTCTTATTCTTATTCTTATTATGATTCAAATAAAATAAATGGCAGTGTCTGGGTGATATTTACACTCCTATAAAAGCAGTAAGTGAGTTTATTTTTCACATGACTGCAGGAAGTCCTGTGTAAAAGTCTTTTTCACGTGACTGTGCACGCTGACAGAAGTACTGGAAAAGCATAATATGTCCACCAATGAAAATAGCTCCTTTATGATACAATCACATCCCATCACAATCACTTCATATCTCAGTTGGCTAATTACTAAATAGGTGACTCCTGCAGGCAACTGGTTGCACTGGATTTTATTTAGGCGTATCATAGTAAAGGGGCTGAATTCAAATGGGGACCGCACTTTTTATTTTTTTATTTATGAAAACCATAAATTTTCCTTCCACATCACAATTATGTACAACTTTGTGTTGGCCTGTCACATAAAATCCCAATAAGATACATTTACATTTGTAGTTGTAACATGACAGAATGTGGAAAAGTTCATTTTCACACAGCACTGTGTTCACGTGTGCATCACATATTTACTCCTTTAGAGCAACAAAGATGCACAAGGGCAGATTTACAAAAATAACATCAAGAAATTGCTGGTAAGTCATACATTGACCTAATGAAGGTACATAAGGGCAAATTAAAACATAGTATATACTCAATAACCACTAAAATAAGGGTTATTTCATTCCACAGACATGTGAATGAGTATTTATTAAAGTGCTGAAATGAAGACGAGGTGTTTAGAAGTTTAGTCTCCTTAGGGAAGTTGTTAGAGGAAATGGTTTGGTCCTGATTGGTCACCTGGATCGCAAAATGAACAATAAATACTCTTCTTCACGAAGGTGGTGTTGGTGCCAAAAATCTGGTGCCACAAAACTGTTGTGGCCAAAGTTGGAACTGTTGACTTCAGACATTATGAGAGGGGCTGCAGCAAGAAATGTAGCCATGATTAGCACCCACCAAAATGATCCCAACTTCTGTTTCTGTGGAAAATCGTGGTGAACAGAATCTTTGGATTACCTCTGTGCTGGTGTTGGTTTTTCTGGGTTCACTCTTATTTTTGGTAATAATGCTTAAAACTGGTTCTAGATTGGGAACTGACGCCACATCAAATCAAAGTTATTTATATAGCATGTTTAAGACAAACTGAGTTGACCAAAGTGTGTCCGTGGAAAAAGGGGTGTTTGATGGAGGAAGTGAATTAAGGAGCTGAGGACCTCAGGCTGAATGTGTGAAGTGTTAGGGAATGGTCAGGACAACAACACCTGCAGCAGAGGACCTTGTTGTCAGAAACCTCTGAAATTAAGACAGTTTATAACCTCAGTGACCAAAGACTCCTAGAAGCCTTACACATCTTCAAAGCAAGAAGCAGTGTAATTGTAACCCCAGCGGTATGAAGCATTTTAAGCAAGTCACTGTAAGCTCTGAGTACAGGGTTTCATGCAGAGGTCATAAGACACAGGTGTGAGTCATAGCAAGTTATAGTTTTGACTTCAAATATTCAAACCTATCATTATAAAAGAATCCAGCTGAGTAAAAGAGGATATCATGTACTTATTTGGATAAACCATGCAGTCGCGCAGAGGTTTTGGTTGCTGGATAATGTCTGCCATTTCCAGAAATTAATATTTGGCATTTACTCCACATATTCTATCTTCTCATGAACATTTAATGGAAAACTCAGAGAGCAAAATCCGAAGCAGATGTTAGAACTAAAAACCTGGACAAATCTTTCAAATCTTCAGCATGCTTACATACTTTAATTCCATGTGTTTTTAGCCATTGACCTGTGTGCTGAGGGGAAACACGACTGTGAACACGTCTGCGTCAGCGCGCCAGGCGTCTTCACCTGCGACTGCAACGAAGGACACACGCTCAACGAGGACGAGAAGACCTGCACACGTTAGTCAGGCAAACACACAGGTGTACACACACCAACAGAAAGCCGGCTCTTTGCTCTCCTCAGACTCTTTAAGTAGAAAATATGAAATCATTTTTGCTTCCAGCTTAGCAAAAGTAATGACTGATAATTGAATCCGTCTGCGTCTCTGGACGGTTGCTTAGGGTAATTGAAGAGTTTGAGGACATCGCTTTTATTTAACACATGAAATCACTTTAAATCATATGAAAAAATTAAACAGAATAATAAATCTATGCAATGTTCCACTGTAACGTTACAAAACGGGAATAACTTTGCGTGTGTGTGTGTTTCTCAGCCATTGACCTGTGTGCTGAGGGAAAGCATGACTGTGAACAGATCTGTGTCAGCGCGCCGGGCGTCTTCTCCTGCGACTGCAACACGGGATTCAGACTCAACAAGGACAAGAAAACCTGCACAAGTCAGTCAATCTCATGTTTGCATTTTCTCCATAAAACCTGGACTTCAGGTTTGTTTTTTCTGTTTAGTTCTAACCTCAGTTGTTTAAAAAAGCCTACAAATAGCAGCTGAGTTTTAATTAAAATGAAAGAAACCTGTTAGTTAGAAATTATGATGAGGCCAGATCTTTCTCGTGTAGAAACAGGAGATACCCCACCTCGTTTTTTTCTTTAAGCCACTGAAACACTGACCTGTCAATCATTCAAACATCAAAGAAACCAGGGCTGGATCCGGACAGAACACGCACATTAGCAAAGAACCAACATTAAATCGTGTCTTTAGTAGGGTGGACAGATTTACTTCTTTATGAAGGACTACAGAGCATTTTTACTCCATGTCCCACATCCCACATGTTGAGACATTGTCCCACATTTTGACATCATGGCTGTGCAGGACATGCACTTTTCTAAAGTCTGGCTTTAACCTGTTCAGTTTGAAGAAAGCAGGGATGTTCGGAGGAGGGATGGCAGATATATTAGACAAAGGATGTGATGATGGAGCTGAAGACCAGAGACAGTTAATCATTCAAGTAGTGAATGAGAACATGAAGACAGTTGGTGTGACAGAAGAAGATGTAAGGGACAGATGGAGGCAGTGGAGAGGGGTCACTGTGGAGGCCCCTTACAGGAAGAAGAAGAAGATGTGAAGAAAGCAGGGGAAGCTTTTTACTACAGTAAGGTTAGCCTGTCTAATGCTACGCTCACCAGGGAAAGTTACAAGTCTCCAAAAATCACAAGAGTTTGGATTTTGGTGAACATGAGGGAAACTATTACAAAGAAAATGAAGCAGCAGTTTACGCCAAGGAATAAAGATTTAGTCTCTTTTGCTTGAGTTACTGTTTCAGTTTGAAGTGGAACATCATGTGTGTGTCATAACTGGATAAAATTTGCTAAAATAATCAGATATTGCTCAAAAAGGCCAACATATGGATGCATCCCTACTGAAACCAGCCTGAACAGCATGTGATATAACAGTGAAAGAAAGGAGGATATAAAGACTGATGCCTGAGTAAGAACAAGCTTCAGCTTCCCTTTATCCTTATTGTATTTACTTAACAGAGGAATTTCAAACGTTTCATTCGAGTATAACATACTTGGCCTTTACAGCCTGCACAGGTTGTTGTAGTTTTATTTGAAATTTTTAGATTACTTTCCAGCATTGCTACTGCAGCTCATGCAAACACATTCTTTGCCCACAGTTAGTTTGTCTGGATCTGGTCACCCTAATATTTATTGTCACAATAATAATAATACTTCCCATTTCCAAATTTCTTCCCATTTTTTTTATGTTGAATCTACGAAAAATGCTGAAGATAACACAGTTTGATGGGCATAAAGGAGTATTTTTCCACCAACAAGGTGTTTTTTAAAGAGCTGTTGGCTGAAAACTTGTCATATCTCAGCATGATGTGAAGTGTGCTCTTTGAGGAAAGTGGGCAAGTGGAGGACAGAAGAAGTGTCAGGCCTAAAAAACTATCCACAACAGATGAACAGCATCTGAAAGTCCTGAAGAAACAGGAAAAAAATCCAGCAAAGACCTGAGAGATACATCTGGACCTTCAGTTGAATCATCGCTTGTTCGATGAAGCCTCATTAGAAACAGTCTCAGCTGAAGGGTGGCTGTTAAGAAATCGTTGTTAAAGAAAAGAAACGGGGAGAAAAGGCTGAGGTATGCCAAATCACTCAAGAACTGGACTGAAAATCAGTAGCAACAGGTCTTATGAGTGACCTCAACATTACTGACGCAGCACTGAATCATTTTGACAACTGAACAAAAGGCAACCAACACCCAAGGAAGAGCTTTGGGATGTGCTGGCCCTCTGTATGCTTTTAAGTTCCATTTATGTTTCTAAAAATAGTTGCACTTACTTCCATTTTCCTCACAAAGCATAAAGAAATGAGGGGTAGCTCAAGACTTTTGCATAATTCTGTATAAATTCTACGTACATTTCGAATGGAACTACTTATTATCCAGGATTAAACAGATCCAGCAGCGTTCTTAAATCAGTTTTACTTTAGAGTTAGCATCCAGCTGCAACTCAAACAGCCCCTCAGAAGAGTGAAGGGCCTTGGTGAACCACAGTTTTCATTTCAGTTCTGATTTTTTCCCTGCGGCAGCTGTGGAAACAAAAGATAAAATTATTATTTCTTTATATTAATTTTCACCTCAGAGCTCAGGTTTGAACTTCTCTTTACGGTGGTGCTCTAACAGCCCTCAGTCTTCATTTAGACTGAGCCAGGATGATGAAAGGAGAGCCTCTGGTCAACACCATCAACCTCAAAGAGGGGAGGTGGTAAAAAGCCCAACATATGGAAGGGTCGTTACCGTTATCTGCAGCTGGAGTTTTTGGTGGCGCTCCACTGAGGTGTTGATTGATTATCAGCTCGTGGTTCTCCAGAGTCATGTTGCTTCAGTATCTTATTGCACCCGCAGATGTATTGTGGTGGAGGTGGAACTGGCAGTTGCCATTCAAACTATATTTCTAGTTCCAGGCAAGACGCATCTTTTAAAGTTTAATAAGTGCATGTTTTTTTGTTAAGCTGTTAAATAATGGTGGTAAATAACTGACCTAATTAATAAATTATGGTTTCTGCCAGGATCAAGCAGCAATAGAACAGTAGATTTGACCTTTTTAAGGTCATCCCTATAAAGTGAAACCTCCCCAGATGGAGTTTAACTCTCACTGAACTGTAAGCGTGGTAGATTACTGTCAGGTGGACAGGTTTGTCTCTGTGTCCCTGTCTCTGCAGTTGTCCTGTGGTGTAATATGTGCTCACTGTGTGTGTCTGCAGACATGAACATGTGTAACACGGTGCAGCACGGCTGTGAGTACCAGTGTGTGAGCACTCCAGGTTCTTACTACTGCATCTGCCCTGAGGGACAACTGCTGCAGGAGGACGGCAAGAGCTGCGGCAGTAAGTGGAACGCTGAGAACGCAACCTGACGTGTGTGTGTGTGTGTAAAAACTCCCCGCTGCGTGCAGCACCGAGCAGGTTGCTGAGGTATCATCTCTGCACTCACAACTGGAGAGGCTCACCACTCTGATGCAGGATCAGCCTGCTTCAGGACTGAGATCTTGTGGAAATGTTGCAGGTGGGGGAAAAGCTGCAGAAGCTGCAGCAAAAATTCAGATTTTTGATTAAATCAGTCTAAGGCAACAGAGCAAAACACAAAGAAAACAAATGTTCACCTGCTAGCCAACACTCTCAGCCAAAGCATAAGAAATCCATTACAGAGGAGGATTCTGGGGTTTTCAGTAATACCTGGACAGTGAGCAGGTGACCCTTAGTGAAAGGAAAAAGTATTCAGAGCTGAGATGAGAATCAGATCCAGGACAGAGGTCATGTCTCAGAAAGGAAATAAAGATGTGCACTGATTCCAGCTCAGTCGTGCTGGAAGAAACTAGCTGGACAAATGTGAGGATCTTTTGACTGTTTTATTCCTCTGGGGACAAAGTCCCTGCCAGTAACGTCCACATTATGTTTGGAGGCAGAGACATGTCTCATTTATCATCCCTTCAACATTTACACTCGAAAAGCATGCTCCAACTGCTGCAGACATCTGAAAGGAATCCTTTGTCACTATGACAATAATAATAATAATAATAAGCAGAAAATTACCAGTGAGGAGATTCGTCGGGATGCTTGCATTTCATGGACTTGGCCAGTGTGATGTGAAGTCCTGTTGCCTCAAGCGAAGAACCTTTTACCATCTTGGCTTTTTGATTCCAGACATGATGAGCGGCAGGATCTGAGAAACTGATCTGCATAATCACACAGCAGCAGCTAGTTAATTATACAGCAGAGCATAACCTGATTTAGCCTCTTTTTCTGGCGTTGGTGGGACCAAATTATCAAAATGACTTCAAACTTGTGATTGAAACCAGAGTTTATCATGTTAATCAGTGAGGGCACCATTTTCCTAAGACTTCTACTGTATTATACAACAGAAATAATACAGCGACCGTTACCCCGTGCATCCATGCTCAGCCTGACCTCCGTCTTCTTTCTCGTCTCCAGCCTGTAAGTCTGCCAACATCGACCTGGTGCTTCTGATCGACGGCTCCAAGAGCGTCCGGCCTCAGAACTTTGAGCTGGTCAAAAAGTTTGTTAACCAGGTTGGTCGTGTGTTCACACACACAGCGGCAGTATTTATGAATTATTGCAGAAGGGAACGATCTTCTTTTGAACGCAGTGATCTGAAATAAACAAAGTCCAATCCGTTGTTCATTTAACAAAATATAAAATGTTTCATTTGATATTTTTGTCAGGCTGATTTGGTTTGTGATGATTCAGTTTTGAACTTTCTTTCTGAAAAACTAGATGTGTGCCCTGACTGTTTTTCTTTAGCCATATCTGTATGTAATATTTAATGTGACATATAGCACTTTCTACACTGAGGCTAATTTATTCTTCATTTTTCATTTTCCACATACATTTATAGTTACTATTTTACGGTCTTAACTTTGAATGCTTATGGGACAGTTGCACTTCTACGTACGGCTTTATACAGTTTGTACAGTTTCATTTTCTGTCTGTTCACATCTTTATTTATTTACTTATTTGTTTCTAATGAAGAATTCTGACTCTGATTGTGTCCGCTGTGTTGAATGTCCCTCACCTCACCCTGGTCCCCCCAGGTCGTGGACTCTCTGGACGTGTCCGCTCATGGTACCAGAGTCGGGCTGGTCCAGTACTCCAGCCGGGTCAGGACGGAGTTCCCTCTCAACATGTACCACACTGCTGATGAGATCAAAGCTGCTGTCATGAAGGTACTGTTTTCTGTTTCTGATATAGACTGTATATAAAAGATGGATGCAGCTTTCTTTCTCAGCGACTCATCTGGAGACTGACCTTCTTTAGTGAATAATCTTTAAAATGATTGTAGTTTGTCAGCTGATTGCTGGTTTTACGAAAACAACATTACTGTATGTTCATTTTGTAAATTAGTAATAATGAGTCAAAAAATCAGGATACATTTGTTGCCACGGTGCATAACCATCCTCTGGCATGCACCATTTCAGAAACTGAAAAAAGTAATTTGTATTAATCAGTAACCATGGAAAGGGATCCAGCATGAATTTCAGTAAATAAAAGTCATCAGCAACATCAGGAAAATGTTTTTTCCATAAAAAAATCTTATTTATTCTGGTCATTTCCTACCAGTGAGGCCCACCCCAAGTTTTGAGGTCCGCTGGTCTATCAGTTCCACACTAATTAAGTCCAGTTTGATATTTAAATACCACATATATCATAACTATCACTGCTATTAAAATGTAAAGCTGACCTTTTTGTTTTAGCATATCGTTACAACTCCAGGGGGCAGTATTATGAGACTCTGAGGCTGATACTCCAGCCCGTGTAGAGACTTGTTCCACTGGCCCCTTGCAGAATCAGATCCACAGCCTGTTTTGAGTTTAAATGCTGGATAAAGATGGAAGTCTGCATCACATTCTGGGCCCCGATCAGCTGCATGACACTCAGCATTGTCACGGTGCTTGTTCAGGTTGAATACATGGAGAAAGGTACGATGACAGGCCTGGCGCTGAAGCACATGCTGGAAAACAGCTTCTCAGAGGCAGAAGGAGCTCGTCCTTCCAGCCGCAACATTCCCCGAGTCGGGCTGGTTTTCACTGATGGACGCTCCCAGGATGACATCACAGAGTACGCCAAGAAGGCTAAAGAAGCCGGTAAGACTCGAAACAATGGCGTCTTTAGCTTGATTTCTTCTACATAGGGTGGTGTCGTTGTTACCGTGTGTTCCTGTGTGCAGGCATCACCATGTATGCAGTGGGTGTTGGAAAAGCTGTGGAAGATGAGTTGCGTGAGATCGCCTCTGAGCCTGTGGAGAAGCATTTCTATTACACCACTGACTTCAGCGCCATCAGCACCATCGCTGAGAACCTCAAACTCAACGTCTGCCCAGGTGAAACTCTGCCGGAGCCACACAGCATCTCCTTTCTGTGTGGCGATGTGAGCAGTTACAGGAGCAGTATTCCAAGTCTGTATTTTAACTGCAGGCCACAGTAAAGTAGTTCATCCAGTTGTTCTTCCACTGAGGCAGTTTTTCATCCATCAATCTATCAGCGAGAATATGCAAAAACATGGTGAAGATGTGGCGCAGGGTCAAAGGAAGAACCCGTACATTTTGACGTGGCTGCAGCTTTAAGGTTTGAAGATCAGTCAGTGTCCTCAGTGAAGGACGACGGTGTCTGACTGCTTTTCTGATCTGCTGTTTCACCAGGCGACTCTGGGTTGTCGTCTACTTTTAACTGAGTCCTTTAAAAGTGACTGTTTATCACTGGCAGGGCTCACTTTTAAAGCTCATGTTGTATAATTTAGCAACATATTGTTTTATGCAAAAAATATACATTTATATTGTATATGATTAAATAAACATTCATAAACTGACATTAAAATGTGGGCCTAAAAACAAATGATGATAATAAATGATTTACCGAACAAGTTTGGTGTGTAAAAAGTCACACTGTGGAAGCCCACAGCTGCTTCCCTGCACGTTGAAACAACATGATTAACAGTTATTATATTAATAAGAGAACAGCAGTTACCATGGGAGTACAGAGGTGTTTTGTCTCAGCTGCTTCTTCAGTGCCATCTGAGTTATTATATTGGTGGTGATTTTGTTCAACATTTAGGACATTTCAACAGATTTGCAAACTTGCATGCGATGGTCTGGCTGTATGTGCACTGTATGCTGGTACATTACTGTGATGTTTTGTTGTTTGCCGCCCTCTAGTGAAAAACATACAGCATGACAGTTGCTGAGGATTTAATAGTGATGCGTAAAGCAGTACAAAAAATACTGTATATGTTTTTAAAAAAAAGAAAAAACACCATATTCAACATTAAAACTCCAAAATGAAAAGGGTAATAATTTGTAATGTTAATGTTTTAGGGGTTATAAAGGAGCATTTAAGTGTAAAAAGTGGTGCTTAAGGACAAATTTAAACTACAGTAATGCATCATGTTAATCAGCAATATGTGCACAAAATACATATAAATAAAATTAGTTTGTGTAAATAAAATGTGCCATTTTCGCCCCTCTGCAGAGGAGAGTCAGGGGGAGATTGAGGTGAAGGACCCTTGTGCCTGTGAGAGTCTGGTGGAGTTTCAACAGGCAACCATGAGCAGTCTGGAGCAGATCACGCAGAAGCATATCCTTTAAACGCACAAAACATAGGAGCAGGAGATTCCTTAACTTCAGGTAAAGAATTTTATTATCTTGGTGGTCAAAGCAGGTGATGGTCTGTCATTAGGTCAGAGCCTAACCGTTAGGCTCTGACCTAACCTTAGAACTAAGACTTACGATCTGCCATCAGCCGTTGCCTGTAAAGAGATTATGTAGTTTTTTTCCTTTTCTATGAACATATTTTTAAAATCACAGTATATTCAGAGTGATCTTCTTCTTCTTCTTCTTCTTTCGGCTGCTCCCGTTAGGGGTCGCCACAGCGGATAATCTGCCTCCATCTCTTCCTATCCCTTGCATCCTCTTCCCTCACACCAACCCTCTGCATGTCCTCCTTCACTACATCCATCAACCTTCTCTGTGGTCTTGCTCTTCACCTCCTGCCTGGCAGCTCCATCTTCAACATCCTTTGTCCAATATGTCCACTGTCCCTCCTCTGAACATGTCCAAACCATCTCAGCCTGAGTTGTCTCTCTGATGGACTCATTTCTAATCCTGTCCATCCTGGTCACTCCCAGTCAACATCTCACCACTTCCAGCTCCACCTCCTGTCTTTTTGTCAGTGCCACCGTCTCCAAACCATACATCATAGCAGGTCTCACTACCGTCTTGTAAACAAAGCACTCCTGACACTCGTC
>VUQH01055074.1:14712-32553 GCA_015106775.1 Etroplus canarensis | reverse complement strand
AGGATTTGGAATGAGTACATCAGAGTGACAGCTCATATTGAGAAGTTTGGAGACAAAGTGAGAGAGGCAAGGCTGAGATGGTTTGGACATGTTCAGAGGAGGGATAGTGGATATATTGGACAAAGGATGTTGAAGATGGAGCTGCCAGGCAGGAGGAGAAGAGGAAGACCACAGAGAAGATTCATGGATGTAGTGAAGGAGGACATGCAGAGGGTTGGTGTGAGGGAAGAGGATGCAAGGGATAGGATGAGATGGAGGCAGATGATCCCCTAACGGGAACAGCCGAAAGAAGAAGAAAAAGATTTCTGTGCTTCATTTCTGTGCGCATATTGTGTTTGTTGATCACAAATAACCTGATCAATGGCAGCCCCCTGAGGATCCTGATTCCTCTCATGCACTAACGTCCCCCTCTATTATGATAAACATTGAGACCAGTGGGAAAAAACATGAGATGTGGAAGGAAGGCAAGACATCAACATACTTGATCCTAAATATGCACACTTATTTAGGATTCTAAATATGTGTGCATATTTCAGGATAGGAAATATGCCTAAAGATAAAACAGGTTTGTGAATAGGCTGAAAAATTTTTATTTGATATGTTTTTTAATATTTATGTAATAGATATGTTTGAGGGACTAACTTTAAAAACGTCTTGCACAGCACTAGTTTTCCTTTATAAACCATCACTTGCAAAAAAGAAAGACTAAAGGATCCAAGGTATCAGTAAAATGAAACACAAGTAGCTAATTTTTGTAAGATACACATCTTATTATGCTTTTCTCCTCCTGGCTTTTCTAAGAGGAAAATATATTTTTCACTAACCAGATTTTAATAAATGCCATTTTTAGGCAGAATGGAATAAAGTACAAATTTAGAAACAAAATAAGTTGGGTTTATTTTCCACTTGAGTAGCCTAGAGAACATGTTCTGGCTAATTGCTGTATAGCATTTTAAGCAACTGTTACAAATGACCAACAGTTCAAAACCATCAAAGCATGTGTTCTATTATTAGAATATGGAGTAGTAGTTGATATATCTTCTGCGTCATGGAGAATCATCTTCATTCTTAAACCACAACAGAACACAAGAACATTAACTGCCAGACAGCAAAATACTAATCTGATAATTGCTTGTTTCCCTTTTCTCTCTCTCAATCTCTCCACTCATACATGCTGGCAAGAGTCACAATTCCTTTAACAGCTAGAGGGCTGAGTCACTTTAACATATGTCACTAATGATCATTTGCTAAAATGACTGATACTGTTATTTTCTTGAGAAAGCAGGCTCTACATACAGTAAAGGAAATAAATGGAAGTTCATCAAAATTAAAACATCTATCATAAAATTTGCTTCTGCTAGGAAAAATTGCAGTTTAAATGCAGCCTGGAGATTGATTTTTCTTGACACAGTATCCACTCAGTCCCCTATCTCCCCGCTAAGCAACCCTGAATGAGTGAGTGACTGAGTGACCACAATTGTAAAGCGTTTGCTCACAGCGGGATTTCCTGCACACGATGTGACAAACATAACAAGTGTAAAAGCGAGGAAAAAACACTGGCATCTGCTTCATCTGGATTTAGATTTGAAAGGAAAAGGAAAATACCGTGGGTGTCCACACAGAGGGGATCATCCCTGTCAAAAAATATGCCTTGCCATAAATCATGCAACCGTTTTAGATCAATCAGCATGCACAAAAAACAAGAACACAGAAAATACACCCTCAACATCATCAAATACTCATCTCTTTCTGATTGCATTAACCCACTCTCTTCAGTTCTCTCACGCAACTGTCTCTCTTTCACCCCAACAATATGATTTATTGCTTTTTTATTGTTGAACTACACCCATCTGCCTCCACCACCTATCTATCCACTACACACCTCCCTCCGATCTCTGTACTAATCATCCTCACTGATATGAGACCAGCATGTGCCAGATTGTCTCCTAGTCATTGACACCATGCCTCTGGTTCTCCATCACTGATTTTCATGCAGTTTTAATGCAGTTCAAACAAGGGAATTATCTCTCCACGCTACAACCACAACTGCTGTCTTGCTAAATCATACAAGATATTAGTTCATGTGACAGGGTGAGCCTGGTGACACATGGCATGTCTTGACATATTAGCAACTCCACCACCACCAGCGCTGCCACCCCATAGCAGACAATTTGTACTAATTCATGCTCCAGGCTAGATATAAGGGTGGTGAATTTGATATAAATTCTTAATATGTTCAGATGTATTAGCACACTATTGTTACTCAAGCATGTAGATGAGGCAACGTGTGTGTGTTTGTGTGTGTGTGTGCGCGCACATGCATGCGTATGAGGCCATCATGTTTAAACGCTTGTTTAATTGTTAACTGCTGACTGATGGTGACTTTTCACATGGCCTTCTGGGAATTTCCAGGTTTCCTTACTCATCTGTATTTCTGCCTCCTTCTTTCGCTATCTCCTCCCGCATCCCACTCTGTCATGAAGGTTAGAAATCTACTCATCACAGCAGTATGTGGATCTTTTTTCCTCTCCTATAGCAGTTTCAAATGTGTATTGTTGTGGGGGAGCTCAAAGCCATGCCAACCTCTTTTCATTTCTCTAGCTGAAGCTGGTGTCTCTCTTTCTTTCTCTACCTCTTTCAGTCTCTCTTCCTCCTTCTCTGTGTCTTTCTGGCAGACCAGTATAGAGGCAGAAACACAATGACTGTGTTCAGTCCAAACACTCCCCCTCCTCCAGGCTTCTCTTTGTCAGTCAGCAAACGGAGAGATCTATAGCACAGCAGCCATGTTGATGAGGATTTCATTCTGTCTGAATTCTCTCCCTGTCAAAGGAATAAGGACGGACACTTGTAAATGTCAAACATATTTTACTTTAAAATGTTTTCATGTGATTGTGTGTGCACATGCCTTGGTGCATGTGTGTGAGTTATGGCTGACGTTTATATCCCAGTTGTAGCCATTTCGTTTTGCAGATCTAGATAAATGGCCTGTTATCAACCCGTTTACTCTCTGTGAAAGATTGGACAGTCCCATATGTTACACCACACACTACCAGTCAGTTTACAACATACTGATGCCACTGTCATCTGCAAACCTTGAAAATCAAACAGATACAGATTATCACAGCTCTTTTGGAATCAAAGTTTGGTGAGGAATGGGTGAAAATTCTGAAAAAAACATTTTGAAATTGGAAATAAGCTTTCTCCATAATTAAACAGTGTCTTTGCAAAGTCACAGTTTGTGGTAAAAACAAACAACATGCGCGTACATCATGCAGGACATGCTGTAGACCTCTAGATGAAAAATGAGTGATCAAATGGACATGACAGATTTCCATTGAGTGTTGATTTTCACAGGCATTTCTACCTACCTCCTCTCCAAACACTATCACTGTAAGTGCTATGTTACAAATACTTACCTACAGTGGTGTAACAGTTTATAACAATAAATCTTTTTTATTTAAGTTGAACAAAAAATGTACTTCATGAAGGCAAACAAAAACATGGACTGGATGAAGGTCTACAGAAATCCTGGTATTCACTAAGATGCAAACAAACAAACTCAAAACAATCAAGAAAACTTAACAAGGGACAAAATGGGGTTGCAGAAGGCAGCGCAAGGGGCAAAGTTGGAGAACATACGGTAGGAATCAAAAACAATGACAAAAACTGTAGGAAAGCGTAATAAGCAATTTTTATGCATGGAATTACATCATTCAATAAAGTTTAATAAGCTGTGGCAGTTTGAGTTTAATAACATATTATATTCTATATGCCAATCTGATCAAATCACAGGATAAATCAATAAGTGTGTTCAAAGTCATAAAAATATTAACTAGTCCTGTATGGCTAAAACAGGATAAACAAGCTCAGTTGGCATTACTTTTTTCTCAATATAAACACAGTGGCACAATGTCACAGCTAATATGATATGATCCCTGAAACTTCGTTCCTTTGGTCTGAAATGTTGCACATTAAGGAGCACAATTGTCTTTAGTGGCTCCATAAAAGAGACAAGTGACAGTTCTTGTTTATTCTTTCCCCTAAATTACAAATATCTGTCAACAATTCATTCTGTCATAGAGTTGAAATTGCACATTTAAATCAAGGTGCTGAATTTGTACCTTAATAATTAATAGTATTTGGCCAATATTTAACAGTACTGGAACTCTAAAGTTCCCTCCTTGCAGATGCACAGACATTTTTGGTCAATCTGCCACATGCGAAAGTTATTAAAAATCTCAAGACAATACATGACAATTTCAACTGAAAAATGCAAACACCAACTGAGAACATGATAGTAGAACATAATTACTCAGAGCATTTCTTTGACAAATATACTTAATTCATATTTCACTTTCATTGGCCACTGGACATTGACAGGTGATATGATGACCTGTGGGATTGGTGCATTAAGCTCATTGTTTCCTAAAGCTTCTTTTCCTTCATGTCAGCACTTTCTAACTACATTCATCAGGACAGCTCATCATCTTTCTACTCCTTCCCTCACTAGTCTCTCATCCTACCAAATGAAAGGGAAACCCTGGTGTGTCTGAGGCTGGCTGGCAGCAAAGCCAGAGGTGGAAAGATGAGGAGACAGAGAGAGGGGAGATGAAGGGAAAGAGAAGGAGGGAGAAAAGAAGAGGAGTGAAAGCGCAGCCTGTTCTGACTGTAAATGGTGTGAGAGAACAGGAGAGTTTAAGGGTTTGAGGGATGATTAGTCTTTGTTGAACCAGCAAAGTTGGGCAATTAATACAACAAAACAGAAGCTCCAAGTCTATATAATGTGTCTCTCATACACTAAGAACAATTAATTTAGAGAAGAAGGTTTTTGTATAGATCTGTGTTCATTCGATTGGATATCCAGCTTTTGATTAATCATATTTTTGACATCCCACAACTAACTAAACAAATCACAAATGTATTGGCCACAGTTGAGTCAGCTGGCCTCCTTATAGTGACATTAGATATTACGCTTTTATTGGTGGGTGAGAGTCAATTACACAAGGCAAAACATCAGTATTTTGCCCTTGTCAAACAAACTATACAAACAAAAGAAGTTCATTTAACACTTACTCGCCCTAGCGTGTTCTAATATAACCATTTTGTTTCTTCTGATGCCACCTGGATCTCCTGTTACACACAAGGTGTCCTTTAGCACTAGTGTCTTATCTAACATATCTGTTTGCTGCCATTTTCACCTCTGAGACAGTTCATACACCAACAAAGTTCTGATTTATATAATTTTTAGATCACTTTTTACTTTGGCTTTCACCTGTTTAGGAAAAGATCATGGATTGGGTTCAAATAAAACCCTTCATAACAGATACTGTACATGCTGCAAAAAAAGTTGGGAGCAATGTATCCATTTCACCCCACTCTGCATTGATGACCCACACCAGCAGCTTTGACAAGCCATTACTAACTGACAGAGAAATGTGAACAGGCTGGCTAATTAAACTATTTTCTAATGGGGCTACAAAATTATCACAGGAATAACCAACTTGGAATAATGGTAATAACACTGCCGACATTACATGAATGCAGCATTAAAACTCATTCACATCCGCAGTCAACATGCACACTTGTTTTCGCGGAGGCTGTCTGATTGGACATCTTGAAAGTGTGATGGTATGCACAAACAAAGCTTGACTGACATTCCCCTCACCTTCCATTTGGATGTTATGCAGTAATAGACCTCTGTCACAGCAGATGTTTTGCCATGATATAGCAGGAATGACATTTATAACAACTGTCTTCCATTAAGGTGAGTTAGTTTCAGCATCTGGTATTGTTCCTGCTGGCTTACTGTCACACTGTTGTGGCTTACTGCAGGACTTGATGGAGTATAACCGTCATTAACAAAACTGATTTCACTTGTGCTTTTCCTTTAATAGCAAGTAAATGCCATGCCATGAAAACAGTCTAGTAGAAAAGGACAACGTACTACTTCGTCATTATTAGTACAAATGGTCTGCTAACATGTAATTTCCAGCAGAGCTCCATCCAGCTTCTGTAAAGGTGTAATTAGCTAAGATGATTGAAAACAGCTGTGCGATTGAACAAGGCTTTTAAAAGCCTCACATGCCCACTGTACCCACACAGGTGTTTCCACTTACCTTTTCCTGATTAGATCTCTTGTCTGGACAACGGACAATGTAACTGCCCCTGAATAACCTGTTGCATCTTAAGCTTTATAATCCCTACACAGTTCTGAACAATGTCCAGCTGAACAAAGGTATGACCAGCATAATAACTTCAAACAGCAGGAAATGCTTAAAGGGCTTATCTTTTTTGGCTCTCACAGCCCCACATTTTAGGAGCATTTTTTTCTGTTGGAGGAAATAACAGCTAAATGTTTGCAGCATAGCAAATATTCTGTATTTGCTTCAGGCAGCTTGTATAATTCACTTCAGACCCACCAGGGGAGATATTAAAGAACCCAGTTTCAGAGTTTCATTTTGAAAAGAAAAAAGAAGAAATAAAAACCCTTTCACACTATTTATTTGATATACATTTCACAGTTTCCTCGCTCTTCTTAACTAAAGCACTTGTATTGTCATAAAGTTAAAAGCTTCAAGGAAGGGCTGCACTGCATGTGTATCTGTGTGCAGAAAGGAAACTGTATGTTTATTGTTCTTCATGTTCCAAGAATATCATCACTGGTTATTTTATTTTGTTGAGCAGCACTTTGCATGTGATAATGTATCTAATTGGTTGTGTGTGTTTTTAAAAATAATTTCAAATGGTATTTTATTTAAATTCTACAGCAATTAGCTGATTAAACTATTGAAGAAACTTTATTCTTCAGTTGTCAAGGATGCATTTTATAATTAACTGGGTTACCTTGAAATTGACCCAGCTAATATTTCAGTACAATATTTGTGTAGTAACATAACAATAGAGGGTATGTCTTTGTAATGAATTTGGTACAACATGCAGAATAAGTTAATCGGGTTATTTATATTTCAGTGCGACTGAACTGAATAAAACTCAAGTGAGGATCTGAGTTGCTAATGAAAAGCAAATGAAGTGACCACTTTCAGATAAATGAAAGTGTGAAGCATAATTTTCCAAATTGGTCTCTCTGCATTAAAAGATCCCAAGCTTATATTTTATTCAGATAAATATCACCAAATCATGACATAAGTCAGTTCAGAACATTTTGCATAGACATGGCAACTACAGTATCATGACCTCTGTGTAAAGGGGTAACTGAACATAGCTTTCAGATCAATTTCTGTGTATCTCACACACAGTCTTCTATTGATTTTCACAGTGAATACTGTATGAGCGTCAGCACAAAGATACATTAAAGACACACACACACACACGCACACACACACACACACACACACACACTACACAAAAAATATCAGAAGTCCAAGAGATGGTTGTGCTATTTCCAGTATATCTTCCCCATAGATGAAAAATTGAAGCATTTCTATTAATCTGAACCAAAATAAGCATAAAACACTCAGTTAGGGATTGAGTGATTTGGGCTTTAATGCAGCCCACAGAGTATTTACAGTGGTGTTCTGCAAGGATTAGTTGTGTGAGAGGATTAGTGAAGCTGCATTACTGCTGTTTTATTTAACTCACAACAGCAAAAGACTAAAAATAAAAGCCTCTTAAACACATTTAGGCTACATGAGAGGCTGGCCTGGACAGTTAGACAAACATGATGTTTGTGTCCTCTTTGAAGACCTGTACCGGAAAGAGCTGGGCAAAAACACACGCATGTGTGTGCACACACGCACACATTAACTTTCTCATATACTTAACTTTCTGCACTTAACCTATAATCTAGTAATCTGCTGAAAGTTGCCCTGTACAGCATATGCTGTGCAGGGAAACACTGTGTCATATTAGTTAAGGCGATGATGCTGGTGGGAATGAAGCATATGCAGATGCTGACAAAATCAACAGAGAGGAAAAACTCTCAGAGAGAGGAGAGGATTAATGCAGACAGACGGGAAGGGAAAGAAGACTGTGAAAGAAAACGAATGAAATTTGCAGAGGCAGCACAACTCAACCTTCTCTCTCTTTCTTGCTCTCTCACTTAGTCTTTTCTACCAAGTTTTCTCTATTTACATCAGCATTGATCACATACATCAGTAAAGTAAAGAGCACCCCATCCATCAGTGTTTTACTCTGGAACTGCTGTCAAGAATACTGAAGCTGTTCTCCAAAGTCGCACAAATACACACAAAAGCACAATCATATGCATTCTGTTTAATATATCACCGTCAGGATTACACCAACCAACACACTCTGTCAGTGCAGTCAAATGTACTTCATTTGAAACTGCACATTAGGATCATTCACAATGTGTTTTTTACCAAACCACACTTTGCACATCTGGGAGCAAATGTGTACTTTCTGTGTAATAGACTCCTATATTATTGCTTCATGTTTCCACTGTTGTTCCTATATGTTTCAATCATTCAAACTTTATTTCAGTTCATGTTCTAATCTTAGTCCAGCATTAACCGTTTCTGTTTTACAAATTTCTCCTGCAGTGGAGACTTTTTTTAACAGTAGTGGTTCATTATTTCTACATGAATCAAATAAAAATACTACTGAGGGTCCCTTTCTGGAATGCTTTGTAAAATGAAGGTTTGAACTCATTTAATCATTTTTATGTCAACATATGTGACAGTCTTATATAGAATTGCATTAATTACTCACAGAGCTTTATCCATGTAAGCTCCACTGGGAAAACATAAAAAGGGGCTAGTCTATGCTACTTTAGATCCAACCAGCAGAAGACAAGCAACACTTGGGAACCGTGTGCATGTACTGTAACTATACCGCATTAGGTTTATGATATGCTGTATAGTAGAATTAATCCTTCCAGATTTTTCTTGGCACGCATGGCTGAGAAAACAAAAGCTCTGGATGGAGTCCTGCATTTCCTGACAGACCCAAATATCTGAATGGTTCAAAAGGTAACATCCAGCCATTTGTTTGCTTTCCAAACACCTGGCCATTATCTGAATCTCCTGAGAGTGAAAACTGAAACTGTGCACAGGGAGGGAAATGAGGGCAAAAGCACCCCAAGGAGGCAGAGCAAAAGGCTTTGATCTGTTTAAAGAGTGTCTGTTTACAAATTGCATAATAACATTCAGAGTTCTAGTTTTCACTGGTAATTCATAACTATGCAAATACTAAAAACACCCACTCAATGAAATATATGCTTCGCATTAGGTTTGTAAAGGGCTATGGGGTATTCAGCTTTCTTTTCACAGTCCAAACATGAGGTGAATTTGGGAAACTTTAAATTTGTCTGTAAGTGTGAATGTGAGTATTGTGTGCCATATATTTTAGTCTAGGGACTTAGGGACTCTGGCATAAGCAGAGAGAAGCTCGAGTCCAATTCAAACCTGGACTGGATAACCATTTAAGACACTGAATAGAGGCAAGGTAGGGCAACTTAATGGTAACAGGAGGCCAGAACAA
This sequence comes from Etroplus canarensis, assembly GCA_015106775.1. Lineage (NCBI taxonomy): Eukaryota > Metazoa > Chordata > Actinopteri > Cichliformes > Cichlidae > Etroplus > Etroplus canarensis. Next base: position 23,094 of record VUQH01055074.1, on the reverse strand, counting down.
ACAAGTAGTGATCTGTTATGAACTCAGTTTCTCTCTCTCTCTCTCTCTCTCTCTCTCTCTCCCTCTAAACACAAAGAAGATTAAATCTAAGTGCAACAAAAACAAAACTCAGACCAACAAAACAAGCTCAAGTATTTTCAATATTTTAAGCACTGCAGCATGGAACATGTTTTCCATTAGAAGGGTATTTAAAAGCATTATGATAAAACAATAACAAATACTGTAATATTAAAAAAACTCAAGTAAGAGATAACGACCTCAATATAACAAAGGTCATCAATTCTGCACAAAAAATAAAGAAAAATATCTAATTTGAATTTGGCTGGTTTAATCTTTTTTTGTGTCCATCTGCACAAAAAAGCACCAACTCTTGCATCTGTGGCTTCAACAGATTTTCATGTTGAGGGTCATCACTGGTGTTGAGAGCTAGTCCTCTGGCTACAAGTGAGGTACCAAACGGGAGTTTCAGTAGAATAGTACTCAGTCTCCAAACCTAAAAGAGGCCCATGAGTTCTGAAGCATGACCAGGAGCATGCTTGTTGTTTGTGCACCTTGAAATAATCCCCATGTGGGCATTGCAAGTGTTCAGAACAGGACTTTCATAGAGCGTTATAAAAAAAAATCACAGCCATGTTAGAAGTCCAAAAGGGCAGAAGAACGTAACCTATAAAAGGATATCGGACAAATTATAATCAGGAGTTGATTTAATATTTGTGGAGCGGTCACATAGCTTTGTGACTGCATCTAAAAGATTCAAATCCACTGGCTGGCTGGGGCCCCTCTGTATGAAGTTTGCATGCTTTCCCTGTGCTTTTGTGGACCCTCTCCAAGTACCCTGGTTCCCTCCTATAGTCCAAAGACATGCATGAAAAGTTAACTGCTGACTGTAAATTGGCCATAGGTGTGAATGTGAGCGTGAATGGGTGTATGTGATAGACTGGCAACCTGCCCTGGGTATAGTCCACCTCCTACCCCACAACAGCAGGGCTAGGCTCCAACCCCACTCAACCCTGAACTGGATAAGCAGAAGAAAATTGATAGATGGATTTTGTACTAGAAATGTCAAAGAAATACAGGGTGAAAATGCTTGCAGAAATGGTTGAAAGGCAAGCCAACAACTTCTTTTTTATTAAACTACTTTCATATATTCAGTCCAAGACTATGAAGCATCGAAGACTGTGGTAAGTCACAATAGCTACAGTGGGTGATATTAATTTATTGTTTACTTAGTTGTTTGAAAGATTTTTGTATGATCTTGTCCAGCTTCTTTAGCATTTACACCTCACACCTAGAAATGAACTTGAAATCCCTGGTAGATTTGGGATATAGTATAAGAACCTTCATCCCCAAAGTAAGTTCCTCTGGTCATCCTTGACTCTAATAAAAGGAAATTGTATATATTGCTTATACATATTTCAGCACTTCTCTCTTCTCCTGCCTGGATCTTAGTTAAAAGGGTGATTCTAATCTAAATGTGACTCATGTAAAATAGAGCCAAAAGAATTGCAGACACAGAAATGGAAATTCAAATGCATGTGTCTATAAGACCGTGTTCCTATGAATACCAAAGGCGAGTATTGTACAAACACATAAGAACAAAAGCACTGCGCCACCCACCAGGCAAATACCTCTGGAGGACAAATTGGAAATTGAATCATAAACTATAAAGAGCCAAGGTTGAGTTCAGCTGCGGAAGAAAAGGGAGACGAGATGGAGGTGGAGAGGAGAAAAGAAAGAAAGGCTGCATTAAATAAAAGTTCACTCTTTCTCTCCTGCCCCGGCAAAAATTCATGCTGTGCTACCTGATTGAAATTTCCTGGTTTAATAGCTGTGAAATAAAGCAAAAGTTGGGAAGAGGAGGAAAGACAGAATATGAAACAGAGGCCAAAAGACAGGAAAGGAGCAACAGTGGAACAACGCAGGAGAAAGGAAGACTTGAAAACCAAAGTCTAACAGACGCATGGACATAATAAAAAGTGAATTACTTTATAATATCTGAAAACTGTAACCAAGGCCACTCATTATTTTTAATAGTATTTCCCTGTAGTTCTGTCAAATTGTAAACTCATATTTATATTGTTCTGTTTGTGCATATGTAATGTGTCTTCAGGTTTCTGGATTTTAGTGAGATATCCTAACAGAAATAAACCCTAGATATTAATTCTAGTTCCATACAGTTGCTAAACCAAAGATAAAGAGTAAAGAGAGGCTTTTTGCTTTTCCTTAAGAAAGACTGGGTGTGTGCAGGGTTAGATAGTGAACTAAAAGGTAACGATTTGCTCTAATAAGTGCAATGAGAGGGCCCCAGCGAGGTAATCCCACTGTGCAGGGAGAGGAAATTGTCTATTTACACCCACAAATGCAAACACATAATCAGAGTTTCCCCTCCCATTAACTTGAGAGGAAACCAAATGGGGAGGGATAGATAGATAGATAGATAGATAGATAGATAGATAGATAGATAGACTACTTGATTTGCTTTGTTTACTAAATTTACAGTTACAGTTCATTTGTGACAATCTCAAATGCATTTTGAAGAGAACCAAGTGGAATGTACAGACACTGGCCCAAAACATTTGGAAATCTGATGGCAGGATTTCTAGTCTTGGCTAAAGTACCAGCTTTAGAATTTTGTACTTTTGTTCAATGAATTTATTGTCCTGTTCAAAGAAACAATCTGAAATGATATGAGCTTTGTGACTCAGCACAAACCACTGTAGTCATAAAGGCAAAGCAACAACACTCAAGGAGAGTGTTTAAATGTTGCTCAAGGTGGTAAGGTCCTCAAATCCTGAACTTTTGATACAAGAAATCTTCTGCTGTTGCAGTCAATCTGCTTTAGGGGTCCATATGTTGTAAGTTCTAGAGTTCATATACATATGTGCTTCTATATCATTGGCCATGATGAGTAGTTATTGAACTTCTGCTCACCAGATTTTTTTCTGTCCATTCTCTGTAAAGCAGACTGAATGTTTGTCATGTCTGGCACTAAAACCCAAGCCACATCCAAAGTCTCTCAAATTACTTTTTATCCCCATTCTGATGCTTCATTGGAACTTTAACAGATTTTCTTCACCACATCTAGATACTTAAATGCATTGAGTTTTTTTATATGATGGACTGATATTTGCTTCAACAAGCAGCTAAAACATTTAAGAGCCCATAGACAGTGGATGCATAAACATACCATAAAAAGCATCTTGCTAGTCCTTAGTAACCCAATCACACCTCACAGTCCATTTTTGTTTATCTGTTACTCTGATTCTTAGGCAGAGGCCATGAATCATATTGCCTCTTAGCAGAGTGCATCTTGCTGTTTGGCATCACCTTTCTGCTTTCACAGATATTCATTGTCTGCACTAGGTTAAAAAAATGGTTATAAACACACTTTCCCTTGGTAGAAAAACACATTTTGATTGCTTTGTGATCTTCTTGTTCAATATTTCAGCAAACAGGCAGCTTGTCTGACAGACATTAGAAACACGTTTCTCCACATCCTGTGAATATGCAGTGGAATCTTATCTGAGTATGCATAAGTACAGAAGATGATCCTGTGACTGGTGACATGAGGCCAGAATGCCTGTAGTCAATTATCAGATATACTTCTTGCACATTTGTGATCGCGTGGTTAAAACATTACATGCATTACCAAGGACACACTGATTGGTGAAGGTGAATATATGCAAATTCATTTACTTGGAATTTGTCAACTACAACCACTGAAGTGAAGCGAGAGAGAGAAAAGAGAGCCCGAGGCAATGTAAAACCCATAACGATGAACAAATGGACAGGTCATAAATAATATGTAGCTCTATTGCTGTAAGGAAACAAGATAAAAATCAGTCTTCAGTAGAAAGCAGAATGACAAAATGGAACATAACTGAAATTTAATAATTGTGTGAAATCTAACCACAGACATAAGTACTGCTTTAACAAACAACATTATTGCTATTCAGCATCCTGCACATAAAATAATTATTTTATGATTACCACAATGTGTGATAAAGGAATGAAATGCAGGTTAATGTCAGCAGCTATTTGTGAAGTATAGATATTTAACACTAATGATTTTCTCCCATCTGTCACTTGCCAAGACAAATGACCACATGTCTGTGGTCACTCTAAGATACTGCAATAACTATAAAAAATGCACCTTCAGCTGCTCTCTTGTATTCTAATGCAATACAACTGCTTATGTGAAAATACACACATGTGCAACCTTAGTATATAGGATTTGAAAAATATCTTTCCCTCTAATAGCATGAGCATTTTATTATTTTCCCTACAGAAATAATATTCATTTAACAGGTGAAGGAAGTGTGGATGGAGGTCAACAGTCTTTTACAGAAGGACAGTAGTTTATTACGGTGTGATGGAATCCCTCTCTAAATGGTGTCCCGCATACTTTATACAGAATGGTGCATTACTACTAGTGTTATTCAAAAAATAATAATAATTACTTTTTTTTGTAATTTAATTCAAAAAGGTAATCTTTCAGCTATTCTATAGTCATTACATGTAAAGTGAAATATTTCAAGCTTTTTTGTTTTAATTTTGATTATTATGGCTTACAGCTCAACATAATCAGAAATCTAATATAACAAATTAGAATATTTCATTTCAAATTTGAGTAAATTTTTATTCTTAACTATATAAATCCATGTAGCAAATGTGTGTCTAGTTCAACACACACAACCACAATCATGGCAAAGACTGCTGACTGGACAGCTGCCCGGGCGACAATTATCCACACCCTCCACAAAGAAGGGCAAGCCACAGAAGGTCACTCGTGAAAAGGCTGGTTTTTGTATTGAAGCATATTAATGAAGAGTTGAGGGAAGGAAAAAGTTTGGTTGGATAAAGGTGGCCGTAGCCTTGAGAGGATTGTCAAGAAGATTCAAGAACTTGGGAGACTTTCACGAGGAGTGGACTGAAGCTGGTGTCAGTACATCAAGAGCCACCACACACAGATGTCTTCAGAAAGGGGCTATAACTGTTGCATTCTTAATATCAGGCCTCTCCTGAACCAGAAGTATCTTATCTAGGCTAAGGAAAAAAAGAACTGGACAGATGCATTTCATTTAGAAAATAACATCCTAGAGTCTGGAAAAAGAGTGGGGAGGCGCAGAATCCCAGGTGTTTGAAGTCTAGTGTGAAGTTTCCGCAGTCTGTGATGATTTGGGGTGCCATGTAACATGCTGTCTTTGTGGTATTTGGTCCACTGTGTTTTATCAAGAGTACAGTCAGGTCAGTTGTCTAGCAGGAGATTTTATAGCACTTCATGCTTCCATCTGCTGACAAATTTTAGCACGCTGGAAAATGTTAAAACTGAAAAGGAGGAGAGGATAAATTTAGAACTTTTAACTGTATACCAGTACCTTGTTTTTAGTATTACATTAAAAGAGTTTCTTTGATTTTCATCTGTGCTGCATATGGATTAGATGCCTGCAAGTCCGGATAGGAGATAACTCTGAAGGTGGTTGCAACAACAAGACCAAGGTCCTATGGGACTTCAAGTTCCAGTCAGACAAGCAACTGCTGGCCAACCAAGCAGATATAAAGGTGGTTGACAAGGAGCAGAAGACCTCAGTTGTGATAGATGTGGCAATCCCAGTTGGCAGGAACATCAAAAAACAAGGACCACAAGAAAATCAAGAAGTACCAGCGGTGCAAGTAACAGCTGTACCAGATGTTAAAGGTAAAGTCCAAAGTGGTCCCAGTGGTAAGGGAAGAATGAGGAGCTGTAGCCCCCTAAAATGTAAGAGTGGCTCCAAAAGATTCCAGGTACAACATAACAGGTCTCCTTCCAGAGGAGTGCATGCCATTCAGCACTAATGTAGCAATTTGTGGTAAAGGAACCCCAACCAAGTATTAATTGTAGAAATGAATGTACTGTTCAGAAGTTGGACATTTCTGTATTGTAAATCCTTTTTTGGTTGATCTTAGAAAATACTCTAATAATCTGAGATACTGGATTTCCAAGTTTCATGAACTGTAAGCCATAATTGTCTTAATTTAAACAAAAAAAGGCTTCAAATATTTCACTTTACATGTAATGAGTTGAGAATATATTACATTCTCAGTCATATTTTCTTACATACATACATATTTTCTTAAATGATGGAAAATACTGAACTTAAATTAAATTTTTTAACACACCATTAACGCACTCACTTCCATTTTACTTTAACACTCATGTTCAAATTCATGGCTCCTGGTGTTGCTTTCATACAGAAGACCTCAGTTGTACATTAGTTAATGCTAATCTTTAATAGTCATGGATCAACACTGCTCAATTTCAGTAAAGGTTTTATTTTGAAAGAGAGGGAAAATGTCTGTTACATTTGTTATAGCGTGTGTTCAGTGTATTACAAAGAGGTTCAGAATGTGTTGAGTTTATTATTTATATGTGAGATGAAATAATGTACGTTGCTAATATGCACAGAGTCTCAACAATTTTTACACTTGTACACAAAATGACCTTGTGTTTTATTAAATGTCAAAGAGCCATGAAAAAAACTGTCAGGAATCAGAACATTCTAAAAGAAAGACATGTTCTTCCTCAGTGTGACCACATCACAGTAAAAGTATAAGTATGAGAAGACATTGAATGTTATTTTGATAATCTGTCCCTGTGTCAATAATTATTTGATTTCAATTATTTAAATATTTGAATTTGGTCTCTTTCTCTCTCATATATGTACATCAACTCTTTAGCTCATGACCTGTGAACTGAAAGTGAAGGGAATGCTGGAATGTTTGTCAGCATGAAAAATTTCACATTTGTAATTTTCAGCTTGAATTTTTCACAAGCCATATGGAACCGTGCTGTAGACCAAGCATGGAGTGTAGCTTTACTGTAGAGCAGCCACTAAGGAGGGCAGACAGCCTGTCTCTGCACATCACATTAGAAAGCCTCTTTGACCATGCATGCATGTAGATGTGTGTGCATGTTTTTTTGTGTGTGTCTTTCCATGTGGATTTACTTCAGGCCTGTCTGCGTGCCTGACTGACTGCACATGTCCCTCTGAGCTTGTGTGAGAGTGGTTTAGCACATACGACTTTGCCTTCTATGTCTTTCTCCTTATATCTCTATTTCCCCTTCATGGCAGTCACAATGCCTTTCAGAGTAACTTAAGTTCTTAGCAGGCTCTAATGAGTGACGATGTATAGAGACTGCAGCCTATAGACTGAGAATCAATGACTTGACAGTGTGTGGTGAAGTGATCAGCATAATTGCTGTTCTGCTTTACTTCAAAGTCCAAGCCAAGCTGTTTCTTCAAGACTATTGGCAAAACCACTGAGATATTTAACCAAAGCCTAGACTGCAATAAGATCTCTTCATTGTAGGAGCTCTATAGTCCACTTTAAGTGAGAGGTATAAATCCTATAACTTTTTAAAAATTCCATATGATAAGGCATGTCAATAAGAGAAAAAAGACAGAAGGATTGATGGTTTAACAAATAGAGATGAATTAATAACAAAAGAGGGGCACCGTTTCCTATTTTTCTAATCTGTCTTGAGAGCTGCAAGATGAACAAAAACTATAAAGACACACACACACTCTGATACACACATATCCTGAGACTCTTCTCCCACTTCTCAGTCCCATCAGCTTTCCTCCCGATGTTGTCACTACTGTCTTGTCAGTACATGCTTTGAGAAAATATATCAAGAATGAGCATAAATGTGTTAATGATGGGTGAAAAAAAAATCAAGCTGAGAGCAATTAATGTATTGCCATCATGGCTGGCTAGTGTTAGGTAAGGTAGAATCCAGGGAATGTTGACTCCACTTCTTGAAACAAGAGAACACCTGAACACTGCACAAAAACTGAGCTCACTGCCGTGTCTTTTTTTAAACAGTGTGCCACTGCTAGACATGATTCACTACACTTCAAGATTCGCCAGTTGGAATCATGACAGTATGTATTAACTGTGGTGGGTGGATATATTCAGTCATGTGAAAAAGAAAGTTTTTACAGGTCTCCATGCAGTTCTGTGGAAAACTACAACCCGAATTCCAGAAAAGTTGTGACAGTATTTAAACAAAATAAAAACTGAATGACTTTCAAATCACATGAGTCAATATTTTATCCATAATAGAACAGATAACATAACGAATTTTCAAACTGGGAAAATCTACACCTTCATCTACCAAATGAGCTCATTTCAAATTTGATGCCTGCTACAGGTCCCAAAAAAGTTCGCACAGGGGCAACAGATGGCTGAAAAAGCAAGAAAGTTCAAAAAGAAGAGGAGATGCAACACCATGGTAAACATGCCCCTGCCCCATCTATTTTGAGACCTGTAGCAAGCATCAAATTTGAAAAGAGCTCATTCTGTGCATAAAATTGTAATATTTCTCAATTTAAACCTTTG
>VUQH01055074.1:0-14692 GCA_015106775.1 Etroplus canarensis | reverse complement strand
CATGGTAAACATGCCCCTGCCCCATCTATTTTGAGACCTGTAGCAAGCATCAAATTTGAAAAGAGCTCATTCTGTGCATAAAATTGTAATATTTCTCAATTTAAACCTTTGTTAGGTTATTTGTGTTCTGTTGTGAATAAAATACTGGCTCATGTGATTTGAAAGTCTTTTAGTTTTCATTTTGTTCAAATTTAAAGAACATCCCAACTTTTCTGGGATTCGGGTTGTAAGTAAATGACATGATTAGTCTACAGAATCAACTTTAGCAGCAAAAATTTGAAGCAAGTGTTTTTTGTACAACTTTATCAGTTTCTCATATCTTGTAGAGAAATTTTAGTCCACTCTTCTCTGCAGCAATGCCTCAGTTAATTGACGTTTTTGGGCATTTGTGATGCACAGCTCTCTTAAAGTCTTCCCACAGCATTTCATTGGGGTTGAGGTTGCAAAACCCCGATACTTTTCTTTTTCAGTCTTTCTGTTGTAGATTTGCTGGTGTGCTTGGGATCACTGTCCTGTTGCATGACTCAGTTTTGACCAAGCTTTAGCTGTCAGAGAGATGGTTTCACATATGACTTTAGAAAACTTTGATATACAGAGAACTTAATGGTTGGCACAACAACTGCAAGGTGCAAAGGCTCTGTCATAGCAAAACAAGCCCAAATCACCACCCCTCCACTAATGTGCCTTGCAGGTGGTATGAGGAGTTTGTGCTGATTTGTTGTGTTTTGTCTGATTCAAATGTGCCGTTGTCCGTTGTGGCCAAACTTTTCCATTTTGGTCTTGTATGTTCAAATGACTTTGTTCTGGAAGTCTAGTGGTTTGTTAAAACCTAAGCCACATTTATATGTTCTTTTCAAAGAGAAGAGAGAACTTTTCCAAACTAGCCACCAAGTCCAAAAATGTTTTTAATGGCCAGCAGGGAATGACCTCTAGAGACTTCTAATTGCACAAAGAAGTCTAACTGTAAGAGGGCCTACAAGAACACAACATGCCTGCTCACACAGTTTACGGCCTCAGTAAACATAATCCTGATGTTTTGCCTATATTTATCGTAAACAACACAGAATTGTGTTCATTTTACACCTTAAAGGATAAGCTTTAGGGTGTGACTACTTGGTGACTGATAGGCTGTAGCATAATGACCATGCAGTGTCAGTCATGCAGGCTTCAAAACAGGTCAAATCAGTGGGTGATGCCATGGTAGCTACATCTGTCTTTTATAAATAGCCTATGTTCAGGACACTTCATGTAGCCCGCTATGATATGAATTAGTTTTTGCCTATATTTAAAATTCCCAATGAAGACATTTTGCACATTTTTCAACAACAAAAAGTAATTGCGTCAGAAATTAAAGCCTCAGCCACAAATTGAATCAAGCTAAATGCATAAAAAGAGGAGAGGGAGCCATAATAACAGTGACCACTGCTGCTCACTTTGGTACCATTATAATAAAAGCAGAACTGAATAACCTCAGCCACTCCCTACATTGTAACCAAATTTTCTTTACATGCCAGCATATATTGTATATGTGTGTGTGTGTACCTCCGTGAATGCATGTGTGTAAGAGCAAGAGAGAATGGGTGTGTTTTGAATTAGTGAGAGCGACAACCTTGAACTGACCTAAAGGATTGTATTCAGTAATTATCTGATTACTCGTCTGCTTTTCCTCACTCAGACAACCTGCAACTGGATAATGCTGTAACTCGCTGATTACAACCTACTTTACAATCAATCACCCATTAACAGAAGAATGCTCACAATGCACATGTGTACACAAGCACCGCTATTACTGCCACTATTTCAGAGAAAAATATGATGAAAGAAAAGCACAAAAGTTGCACTTTTCCTCATATTGTGACTTTTCTATTTATTTCCCTCACCCACTGTCTTCTGTGTTCTTGCGGTTTTGTGCAGACCTCAGCACTTCATTGAAAGCCTGGTGAAGCACCACAGCAAGAGTATGTCTCCGTCCCTTCTCTATGTCTTTTCACCATCCTTCCATTTATGAAAATGTTTGCCCTTGCCTTGTCAAGAATCTCTCTTTGAGAGGAGATGATGCCTGGCAGCCAGAGAACAGGGGAGTCAATCTTACACACAAACAGGCACAAAACACACACACAAAGCCATGGTTATAGGTACTTACATTCAAGCAAGGATACACATTTACGGCACACACACTCTCGCTCTCTCTCTCTCTCATACACATATAAACTCACAAAAAACCTTGTTGTCTCCGAGAAGTGATAACATTTTGAGAGATTTTCAATTTCTACACAGAAGGCCAAAGGAGGAGTGCATGTCTGTTTAAGATGCTGGAATAAACAAAAGATTCAGACTAATCAATCATTTTTGCTTTCAGTCATCTACTAATGGAACATCTACACAAGGCAGATGTTAAGCCATACAATACACCAACTGCAGTATAAATATCCTTAGTGTCACTCATGTTAGATACACAATAACAAAAATGAAAAGACAGCCAGTTCAGATGAAGGGCAGCTGGTGCACACCACTTATCACAACATGAAAGCCAAAGGCAAAGCTTAACATTTTCAAGCCATCACTGCTTATTATATGCAGTCAAACCAAACACAAAATCCACTAAAATCACTATTTGCATTTATCCTTAGGTGATTTTGTCATTTTCAATTATTTGGTTAGATAAGTTTTTAATATGCTAGTTACATCTTTGTTAGTTGCTACTTAACATCTTGCAGAGATCTGTATCTTTAGCTGCCCCAAAGAAAAGACTTGGTGAAGGATTCCTGGCATATTTGCCACACTCAAATTATCACAGAAAACCCTCCACTGACTCAATGTCCCACAACAGATTTAATTTGAGTCAGGATTACTTAAGTAAAAAGAAGACAGTTATTTCCATCTGCTATAACTTCAATTTGGCAGATTGGCTCTGTTCTGGGACCTCCCCACCCGTCCATGTGGATATGTGAAAAGCAGTACTGTAAGACTCCAGGACAGAACAGAGCATCAGTAATGACTGGTATGACATTGATTAAGTCAGAATCAGCATATAAATCAGGTATTTGGTTGGAGGTGGGTTTCAAAGCAGCTTGCAGATATACAGCATATATGAACAGGCCAAAGCAGCTTAAATAGAATACCCTATAGAGAATTTTCATTGGACATGTAGCCATCAGCTGATGTTGACTGACTTTGAGATTAACTGATCTGCTGGGACCGCAGCTGAACTTGACTTTATGGCCTGCCTGAACTTCTTTGTTTTGTCTACAGAGTGATCTCCTACATTACCAACTGGCTAGACTCCTTCCCATAGCCTTGATTTTCTGTGTTTTTGTACTTACCTAATTTCTCAATGTAACTAATCAATATAGCAATATCATAAATTAAAACCATAAAATAGACAAAAAGTAAAAATAAAACCTCTCTAACAGGCCCAAAAAGGTCCTATAAGTGTGATTATCTTTGTTGTATTAGCTTGAATTAGATCTAGCTTAAGAATTAAAAATTATTAAGAACAGCTTACATTATAATGAAATTCAGTACAAATGTACAGCCAACAAAGCTTATAAGGTCACCAATTTGGCATATCCTCAACATAAATATTAGCAGGAAGAGCTTCACAAGGATACACAAAATGAATTCATATTCTTGCCTGTATATGTTCTTAACTGCACAGAATGACCTCGGGCACATAAAAAGCTTTTCTTCATGCACAGTAGCACTATAATGTGTTCTTCCTTAAATCTTTTTCCCCTGAGGTGTGGGATTTTCAGTGTCACACAGATGTGATCTTTGTGAACCAGGGATGCGAACACCCAATCTTCACATGAGAAATGAACTGAAAAGTACTATGAGGCCTTTGGGCACAATCACGGTAGTGACTCAGCTACTTGAACCACATGGGGAAGATATCACACAACCAGGGATTTCTAATCCACAAAACTCACTGCTCACTGTCTGTGCTGTAACCCCCAGGCATTTTTGAGAGTCACCCCACCCTGACAGGACTGCAAACGTGCAAATGCTTCTGAACTAAAAAGACCTTTCTTGTTGGATTACTTGTATTCCCCTTTCTTTTATTAAAGAAGTTTTGTGTGTTCTTTCTGGCAATCTGCCTCTGTGGTCTTGTATTTCATTGTGAATCCAACCTCTGCATTCCCACGGGTAGCACATGGTCTATTCACTATAACTTTACAATATGTGAAAAGAAATTTGCTGCAGAGGTAATCTACAATAGACCCAATATCGTGGATGCTGTAAACAGACAATGACCGACTGAGAGAAGAATATACAGTACGCAAGTGGACATACAGATATACAGCTACCTACCTGTGTGGCTCCTGTGTGCATGTGTGAGGGAGGCAAGGCAAAGGGATAGCAGTAGACTCCAGACACCTACTCCACAAATGCAAGGACCTCGTTCCCGCATTCTGTCAAAAAGAAACAAAAATACAAAAGTATGATTAAAGGATATGTGAAGAAAAGATCAAAAAGTGCACCGCATTACTTTTTTCAGCTATTCAAAAGTATTGAAGTGTATGCACACCCATAGCGCTGGCACGCCCACCTCCAAAGCTGTTGTCTAATTAACCTGTCCTGTTTCTAATTTCTCTGCAGTGTTGATTGGTTGCGGAGCCTCGCCGCCCATTTAAAGCCAGGGGAGGTGGCGCATGGAAGAGGTCTCTCCTTCTAACCCGGTCTTGTCATCATCAGAACCAACGTTATGTGTTATTTGTTTTGTTGGTTGTGTGTGTTGATCATGTGTTGAGTTGGAAGTCACCGACAGTCCTGTTTTCAGTCTAGGGGTAAAGTCTGAGTCTGACAGCCCCTTGCATGGCTGGCCTATGGTCTTCTCCCACTTTTGTTTGTTTGTGCAGGGGCTCCCATCTCCCTTCCTGCTTGTTTGGTTATTGCGAAAGGTTGTGTTTCTTTATTAAAAATAATTGTGCATGCAGCAGCATGGTGGCATCGCATATGTTTGGTTCCTGTGAGCCACTAAGTTAGGGGCCATAACATCAAGTAATTCTCACTACAGAGCTTTGGGGTGCAGCTTCACATAGTATCTCCACTTCTCTTAGCATAGTAAAGCTCCATCCCTCTGTACCTACACAAATGCAACCCCTGTGATTACTTCAACTCACAACCTAATCAAGCGCCATGCACTGGCTGTTTACATGAATGCAAGCCCTTGAAATGAAAAAAGGGACAGATGATGTGCAAAAGTTAGTTCAATGTTTTTCATGATACCACCAGCATTTGTTCTGTTACACTATATAGACAAAATAATTGGGCCACACATCTCAATCAGGTTTCAGGTGTTTCATTCAGTCTCATTCCCACATGTGTTTAAAATCAAGCACCTAGCCATGCAGCCTGCCTTTATAAACATTTGTGAAAGAATGGGTCCTTCTAAAGAGCATGGTATTGTAATAGGATGCCACCTTTGCAACAAATCAGTTTGTGAAATTTCTTCCCTCCAAGATATTAAACAATTGGCTGTAAGGGGTATTATTATCTCAAAGTGGAAGTATGTAGAACCACAGCAACTAAGCTATGATGTTGTAGACCACGTAAAGTTACAGACCGCCTCGGTAAGCACTGAGGTGCATAATGCATTGAAGTCATGAATGCTCTTCTGACTCAATAACTGCAGAGTTCCAAACTTCCTCATTAATATCAGCACAAAACTGTGCGCCAGGAGCTTCATAGTATTAGTTACCATGGTTGAGCAGCTGCATGCAAGCTTTACATCACCAAGCACAATGCCAACTGTTGGATAGAGTGGTACTGTAAAAAGCACTCTGGAAGAATGGAAACATGTTTTGTGGAGTGAAAATTCATGCTTCTCTATCTAGCATCACACTGCCAGATAGAGATTTTTCTGTAGATGGCCAGAGCCCCTTAGATCCAATCAAAAGGGAATTATAATGCTTCACCTTACCAAGGTATTTTGGACACTGTCTGAGGAAAGTTCAGGGCAAGACCCTTTTCTGTTTCAACATTACTATGCCCCAGTGCACAAACCAGTGTCTATAAAGGCATGGTTGGATGGATTATGTGTGGAAGATCTTGACTGGCTCACAAAAAGCTCTGACCTCAACTCCACTGAACATCTTTGCAGTGAACTACAAAGGAGACTGTGAGCCAGGTCTTTTCTTCCAACATCACTGTCTGACCTCACAAATGGTCTTTTGGATGAATGGGCAAAATATCCAACAGACACACTCCAAAATCTTGTAGAACACCTTCCCAGAAAAGCGTAAGCTGTTATAGCAGCAAGAGGGGGCAACTACATATTAATTCCGATGGATGTAGAATGGGATGTCATAAAAGCTCCTGTACAGTAAGTGTAATGTGTAGGTGGCCCAATACTTTTATCCATATAGTGTCCATGGCATGGTATGGAGGGGCTTTTTGGCAGAAAAACGTTGCAAAATTAGGTGGCGAAAAGATCCACAGTCCAAGAGGACACTGTGTCTGATGCACATCTTAAAGAAACTACCAGTTAAACCATGTTCAAAACCTAAAGTTTATATTTTTAGACATAGTTGACTTTTTTCCTAGTTTTTGGTTCTATCTTGGTAGATCATTGGGCAACAATCTACTTTTGGTTTTTCTATTTGATTTAAGTGAAATTAATGTTTTGGATTAAAATTATACCATGTAAACATTGTGTTAAAAGAGATCATTTTTGGCAAAAGCCCTGAGGGCAAACTTCTCCTATATGCATGGGGTTGTACATTCAACTCTATACCACAAAATCAAATCCAATTATTCAATCTTACACACCATATTACCATCAACGAGAGTTCTCTTGCCCCTTATCTACTAAATTAAAGCCTGTTGCCAGAAACTTACTTCAATTTGATTAAACTCTTGGCTTTGAACCACACATTTACAAAGTCATACAGTCTTGCTTCCTACAAATTAGAGCCATCTCTTCAATGAAACCGACACTCAGACCTGGAAAAAGTCCTCCACACATTTGATTTCTCAAAACTGGGCTATTGCAATGATAAGTCATTCTCTTGCCTGCAACTGGTTCAGGATTCAGCAGCTCAGCTTCTTACTGGTTCTAGCAGATGGCATCTCATCACTCTGATCCTGGCTTCTTTTCACTGGCTTCCTGTATGAATTAGAATTGATTTAAAAATGTTACTCATCACTTTTAAAGCTCATCTGTGTCTGGCAGAGATGTTGACCCCATATGAGCCAGGTTAGATACTCAAGCAGTGCCTTTCTGGATATGTCATCCAAAGGTGGCTGTGGCTTTGCTATTAGGATCCCTCAACTTCAGCAAGGCTTGCCAAATCAGTAACCTTTAAAGCACTTCCTAAAAAACATTTGTATAGACTGGCCTTTATGTTATTCCATTAAATGTGATGTTTTATCTTCTGGTTATTTCCTTTCAGTTGTCTTGCTTACTGCTAGTCTTTCATAGATTTTTTTATATTGTTAATTGTTCTGTGTCATCTGGCTTTCTCTCAAATATGCCCTCAAATGTTCCACTTTCTGCATTTAGTTCTGTTAGCAATATGTTGGTTAGTTTACAACTTTGGTCTAGACTTAAATATTGCACCTCTAACTTGGGAATTAACTGCCATGACATTTTGTACACACATTTTTGGTGGTTTAGTCATCTTCTGACTTTTGTTTTTGGCAGCCAGTTTCTTTTCATGCATTTTCACATATTTCTATCCTGCCACCAACAGATCTAGGTTTTCACACTAAAAATCTCAGCATCTACTTCAAGGATTGTGACATGATGTGCACAGACATCCATGTATCATAGATAATAAATCCTAATAATGTGGATGATCTTCTGACTTTTACTGTTTGTGGCAAAATTAGGTTGACATTTTCATGATGACAGTTCAGTGAAATGTCATCAGGCCAGAGTGTCATTTTTCTAGTACCTTGATTTATGGAAAAAGTGCTATTCTTCCCTTCTTCTGTGCAATTTTCTTCATCAAAATTAGCAGTTGATGCTGTAGCATGCTAAAATGGATAAAATGTTGACTATCAGACCTTCTTAACCTAGTTAATGTTACCATCCTGTAGTATTTCCAGTTTTGTCCATACATTTTTAGATGATAACACATTTGTTCTAATTTCACCCCTTTACACCCCCACAGTGAATTTCAGATAAAGCAATCTATATGTGATTTTCAACTTTAATTCAAGGTTTTAACAGAAGTTTTGCATTTACTGTTCATGAATTATATCCCATTTTAAACATAGCCCCCATTTTTAGAGGCTCAAAAGTATATTGACAATTGACTGAAAATCTGTTTCATAATCAGGTGAGGCCTGTGTTATCATTTTTCCATGACAACTAAAGCAGATAAAAGATCTGAAGATGATTCTAAGTATTTTATTTGCATTTGGTAGCATTTTACTGGAACTCACAATATGATGTCCAAAGAGATGTTGACACACATGAAGGAGTACATTATTATACCGGAAAACCAAAGTAAACTTATTAGAGAGAATAAAAAATGAGTTTCTCAATAGAGTAGAAGTTAATACATTCACCTTATAAGTGAAAAGTCCTTGATTCAGTTCTAGTTGGAGACACAGGCCCTTCCCACCATGAGAGGGTTGTGTCAGGAAGAGAAGAAAACCTGTGACAATTTACTGATGTGGATTCATCTGTTGTGGCAACCCTTTGGGGAAAATTCAAGTGGGCAACCAAAGGTGTTTTTTTTAAATTATTATTATTATAATTATTAATAGTAGTAGTAAATAGAGAGATAGGGGATACAATTTTAGCAGTGGCCACATATACAGTCAGGTCCATTCTTAAAAGCAAGGTTTGAACTTCCCTGCTCAGTGGCACTAAAAGGCCTGAAAGACCACAGAAGACAACTAAAATGGATGTTCTCAAAATGTTTTATTTGATTAAGAAAAACTAAAAAAAATCTCTAGAAAAACTCACACCATCTGGTCAAGTCTAGAACACTCTTGAGGGGAAGGGTGTGTCATTGTCAATATCTACAATCATAAGATGTCTTCATGAATGTCAATAAAATGGGTTTGCAACAAGGTGCAAACCACTGGTTACAAGAGCAGTTTCTAATAACTGGCAAAGTCAGATTAGACTTTGCCAGTTATTAGAAACAGTCCTTACATTTAAAAATAATAATTTGTCCACTTACTTTTGAACCTCTGAAAATAGGTTACTGTGTATAGAAATTGCTGTAATTCCTAAACAGTTGATGCAATACTTTTGTTAAACTCCTTGAATTAAAGCTGAAAGTCTGCACTTCAGTCACTTTCCAATGTTTTATTTAAAATTCATTATGGTGGAGTACAGAGGCAAAAGTTAAAAAATTTGTATCTTTGTCCAAAAGCACTGACCTAACTGTAGCTAACACAGCTTCACAGAGCCACTAGTATGATTGTGGACTCTTGATGTTGGTACAGCAGTCATGCATAACCCTTAGATCAGACTGTAGGGCTAATGTCAAACATACACAACTGGCAATCACCCTTGCTAAATAAATAAATATTTACTCAGACAATATGATTGTTTATGGCAACCAGAGCACTGGTGATGTGCCAAGCACTTTTTTGGTACTCTTGAGGCCAGACTTACCGAGCATGTGAAACAAGATAGTGAGGTATTATCATCATCCATTTCTGATTCGTTACAATTTAACAATTTTGGCTAATCATTTTCACCATCTAAAAACAGCACTTCCTCTCATTACACACTTTGGGAATCCTGTGCAGAGTTTTCTCAGAGGACTCTCTTTGCTCTTTGGGACAAAATGTTCCAAAATATGAATGCAGCAGCTCAAACATACTGCTTAGTGAAGAACTGCCTTCCTTCTGCAACATCCAGCCATATGCATCTGAATCAGTTGCTTCTCAAAGTAAAGCCCGCAAATGTCAGAAAGAAAAGACTGGAGAATTAAAGCATAATGTACATCAGGACATACAACAGAGCCAACTTAGGATAGGTGCACTTTTGTTATTGAATACAGAAATGAAAACCTGTTAAATTACAGATACTGCCAGGGTCAATGTCTAAGCAACCAGCAAAAATGAAAAAAGAAAGGGGAAAAAAATTCCAAAGCTTGCATACCTCCAAGATTCACAAGTATCTGCTGACAGTACACAAGAATTCACCAAAGAGACAATACAACTTCTTATGAAAACAATGAAACCTTTCTAATAAAAAGGATTATCTGTAAACAATACTGCTTTAATAATGGATTCTGTTTACCTATCCTCTACTGTGGATAAGGCCAACAACGACGACTAAACACTTAAAGTACTGAGAATCTCTCGTGTTTCTCTCTGTCCAAATGCTGGCAGATGTTTACACTGAAGTGAAGGGGTGCATATAATTAAAGCACTTTATATTCTAGACACTAAGTATAGCACAAAAAGTTCCACAACAGACAAACAGACTGTCTGTTTTCTTTCTACCAAGGAAGCTGTTTTGTCAGTAAACTTGTGTACATGTGTTTGCATATTTGTATGAATAAATAACTGCAAGAGGCTAGTAAAGAAAAAGCAAATACAAGAGATGACACAGAAGATGAAGAGCAATGTAACTCAGTTTTATCTTTTACATACATTGTTCACATATCTGAAAAAACAGGTCTCTGAGGAGTCACAAGATGTAGAGCTGGTTCAAACACATGCTGTAAACTATGTACTGCTGCTACTACTTTTGGTCATTCTGCAACTTCAAACTTTAAGGCTTTCCTTGTGCTTCAGAACCTCCTTTTTATGTTTTTACTAAAAAAAATCAAGTGAAAGCTTTTACGGTGGATCTTACATACAGAAACCAGATTCAGCTGACAGTGTGATAAAGTGGCTGTGTACAAAATGTCTAATTTCAAAAAAATATATTTTGTTCAAGTCATTCTTTAACTTCTAGGTTCATAGTGGTGACTTACTTTTCTAGAAAGGAGCAAAGGCATGACAGAAAAAAGGAGCAATACTTTTGAACAGATCTGTGATGATGTAAGTAAAACAAACTAAAGTTTCCAGGTTTGTGTGAGAGACTGGGCAGATTAACTAAGTGCAGATGAGATTATGCACACACCTGGTTGGATCTGGGCATGAGATGATGTGTTTATTTGTGCACATATTCTATATTCAGGCATATATCCGCATGCATGTGTGTGACTGCTTTTGCCATGAGGAAGTGTGTGTTAAGCCCTGGCTTGAGTTCTAAGCTTGGTGTGTGAGTCATCTGGTTATACAGCCAGGCATTTCTAGAGCTGAGAGAAGCTGCAAAGCCAGACAGGCTGAGCCAAGGCTTTCTCTGGTTAGGGGGCATCACACACATACACACAGAATCATATACATACATGCTTTATTGTCACTTTTCATCTCTTGTCCCTTTCATCTCTTCAGAGCTCCTTCAGTCTTCCTATATCCTTCCTTCTCTCTATTCTCCTATTACCCCTGTCCTCCTGTCCTCACCTATCTTCTGCTCATACTAAATAATTAGGAAACAAAGCAGAGACACTGCCTGCTTCCTCTCCAGCTCACTTAGATACACAGCAGTGTTTGTGATGATGCAGTGCCACTTCATTATGGCTGGTTGTTTGGTCTGTCTGCCGCAGAATGAGTGGGTGTGTGATATAGAAATGGAGTCAGAAAGGAGCAGGAAAAGAGAGAGAGAGAGAGATGGAGAGAAAGAGTAGTGGAAGGAACAGTGAGGTTAGCACGTGCGTATGTGTGCATGTGTCTGTCTGTCTGTCTGACTGCTCAGAAGCAAGGGGTACTGATCAATAGCAGCTAGATTCTCCATCAGTATCAAACTTATCAGACGACAGTAATGCACACATCTCTACAAACTCACAAGCAACAGACCTTGTTCTATACTGACAAACCAAAAGTGCATGTGTGAGTAGGGAAGTTTGTGAATTTTGAGATCACAACTCCAGAATTCTGAAACTCCTCTAATCACATCTTTAGTTTGAATACTGGTAAGAAAGTAGCATTAAAACTCATAACCCTGGATGATGTAGCTTTTTTAACAGAACACAGAGGAGCAAAAGAGAAAGTAAAAGTGAGTTGAGAAAGAAATAGAGTTAGTGAAAGAGCGGTGGTCTCCGATGGGTTCTGCAGTCTGTTCCATCCCTTTAATTAGTCCCATTGGAATGCCCTCCCCGCTACATGCAGCTGATCAGTTTCCTCTCCATATCTCCAGCCTGTTTTGTGTGTGCGCATGTGTGGGCATGTGTGTTTGTCTGCATCTTAGCTGAAGCTGGACAGACATCTCACGGGCATATGAGCTCTGGATGAGCTCCCAATGGTGAAGAGAAAAATGTAGTGGAAATACATTAATATTCTAAGAGTTTTCATTCTTTGAGATATATGCCATTTTGAAAATGGGATCCCTGTACTCTTTGCACCAGTCACTGCAGCAATTAACATAACGTGATTCTGATATCAGAACACTCGCAGTGTTATCCTGTGTTCACAAAAAGTAAAGTTTTTTATTTTTCACATATTTGGAAAGAGTTTTAATCTCTGTCAGTGACATAATTTCTGAAAAAGAATAAAGTGTTTTGAGGCAGCATGTTTTGCCAGTACAATAACCCATTTTTAAAAGTGCCTTCACACCTTTTTGGTTCAGTTAAAACAAACTCTAGTACAATTTGGTGTGGTTCATTTAGGCTGGCATGAAAGCTGTAAACTCAGGTCTGATGCAAACCAATTAACCAGGCTGAGACCACCCAAAAAAGAAGGGATCCAGTTCCAAGCGTAATACATTTGTGGTGTGAAAGCAAATGGCTCAAATGCAGTGTTTTTGATAGCTAACCTCACACTTGAGCAAACAGAAGATTTCTGAAGCTGCTATTGATAAGCCTCCTTTACAACATTATTTTTAACATTTTTAGCATCTAGAAATGGTCAAGACAGGACATTTTACAATTGGAGAATAACAAAGATTAAAATAAGGAATTGTGAAATTGCTCCCAACAATACCTTTGGTGTTGCTGTATTTTTCTATGTGCTTGGTCCTTTTTTTATCTTGCATATATGCTGATAATAATCTATCTAAGGTTAACTAGTTAATTGTTTTGTAAATGTAGCAACTGAATCTCATCACTGTAATCTGTAAGTAACTTGAAAAATTATATACAGTATAATGTATATTTATGCAGTTGGTAACTATGGTAACAGGTAGCATGTCAGCACAAGTGCAGGGATTTTTCATAATCAATCAGATTCAAAAAACTTTCTAAAGGGTGTGATTAGCTTAAATATGAAGCATAAACTAACATTTAGCACCACACAAGAATCAAAGCCTGTTCTCCTGCGTGAAAGTTTTGTGCCCAAAACGATGCATGACTATATCTCACATCGCTTTTTGTTTTTTGGTTTTTTTAACTATATTATCCTACTCACCTGAACTAGTCTTAGTCCTATGATTGGTCAAAGTCAAAGTCTCTCATTACAAGCTAGATTTTCAAAGGCCTGAAAACAGAGCCCAGATGAGGTTAAGGAATCAAGTTCCCTCCCAGATCACGTCAATTACAGTATGTTGAAAGGTTATTGTGTTTTTGTTTTATTTTGTTTTTGACCAGTGACATCAAAATAAGTTGCCTCCTACAGCTTAAATACTTTTTTGTCTTGCCCCTTTGTCATTACTCATAATAAGTAATTTGTTTAGTGGAACTCATGCTCACAGTTGGTTAGCAAACTGAAGACAACTGTCAAGTCAGTGTTCTGTCCATGTGAGTTAATGTTTACGGCTCTCAATCCAGACCAGAACCACACACCAAGAATGCATCATATTTTCCAGGGCCAAATGACACAAAGTACAGGTGTTTAAGGGCCCTAAAATGTACACATTGTTATGTGATGTCATACTGAATTGAGAGCAATTTCAGCACTGACTGTGAGAAAATCTTTTATACCAATTAGTGGTGACATCTGTGATCCCTACAAGATGTTACCTTGTATTTTTTTATCCTTGAGCATGGAAATTAACTTGCTATTGTATGACTGTGACTTAGGAATAATAGTATGAATCATAATCATCCTGACAATTTAAGGGAGCGATGACTATCTCACTCTCCTGAGGAGCAATACTGTGGCAAAGGTCACCATGATATTCATAAGCTTGTTGTTCTATTCATAGTGAAACTATCAAGAGAAAATGGAAGCTATTTTTTGATAGTGACAGGAAGCAGCAAAGAGGAAAGGTGAGTGCACAGAACTGTGCAAGAATGCAGGAGAAGGAAGGATCTCAATGTTCCCATTGAGGCCATAAAGAAAAAATAAGAGGGAAAGGTGCAAGGAAAGAAGTTTTACAGTATGATCAGATCATATATATTGATAGGAGCACTGGGCTCATGATTCTTTAATTGGCTGGCATAGTGGTTAATGACTATTTTGATGACTATTCATGGCACATTGCAACTGCAATGCCCTGGTACTTTTCCAGCTAACTGTCACAGTGTGGTATCATGTGAGGAGGTTGGACCCAATATGCAGACTCCAGGTAGCAGACAGAGTAACTCAAAAATAGGCTTTATTTTGCCATACAAACAGACTCAGACTCAGACTCAGCTTTATTGATCCCGCAGGAAATTGTTTTGTCTCAGTAGCACTACAGTAAAAGTGTGAAGGAAAAGTGAAACACCCAAAAACAGTAAAAGAACAAAAGAAAGACTATATACATAGGTATAAACATAAAACATATACATATAAACATATATATGCACAACTA
>VUQH01055073.1:0-24606 GCA_015106775.1 Etroplus canarensis | reverse complement strand
AGTCACCAATCTGGGGGTTCGGATGGATCCTCAGTTGAGTTTCAGAAATCAAATAAAACACCTGTGCAAGATATCATTTCACCATCTGCGAAACATTTCCAAACTCCGCCCCCTTTTAAACCTTCTAGACGCAGAGAAACTCGTCCATGCCTTTATCTCCTCAAGGCTGGACTATTGTAATGGACTCTTTTTTGGTATTCCTGCCAAGGACGTTCAAAAGCTACAACACATTCAAAATAGTGCCGCCAGAATCCTTATGAAAGTCCGGAAATTCGAACACATCACTCCAATTCTCAAAACACTACATTGGCTCCTTGTCTCATCCCGTATTGAATACAAGATTCTTTTGCTGACCCATAGATGCATCACTGGTCATGCACCAATCTATTTGCAGGATCTCATCACTCCACAATCATCAAACCGCACTCTCAGATCATCAGGGAGCTTTCTTCTTCAGGTCCCCTCCACGAGGCTCCGTACAATGGGGGACCGAGCCTTCTGCTCAGCTGCACCGCAACTCTGGAACTGTCTCCCTGTCCAGCTGAGAGCCACACAGAGCTTGGCCTTTTATAAAGCTAATCTAAAGACTTTTTTATTTAGAAAAGCCTATTGTTGATGTTTTTAGCACTTAATAATTTTTATATGTTTTATAATTCTTGTTTTTATTGTAGCACTCTGAGATTCATTTGAATGAAAAGTGCACTACAAATAAAATGTATTATTATTATTATTATTATTATCATTATTATTATTAGCTCATCAGTCCTTCACCCAGATGAGATAATAAGAAAAATCATTTTAATATGTAAACTTCAGAGGTGTTCATAGGTACATTTGCAATAGCCAGATGAGCTGTTAACCCCTGTTTTCAGTTCTTACAATAAGGTAAGTTAAACAAATTCTGACCAAGCGCTGTATTGAACACACAAGCAAGAGATCAGTTCTCCAAAATATTAAGCTTTTCAATGCACTATTTAAATGCATTATTATGTGGGAAGTCTTCACCTCATACTTGGCCTGAATCACTCCTAGATTGTCAGCATCAGTGCTGAAGGTGTTCAGGATGTTCTCTTTATCCTCCATCCAGAACTCAAACTCCTGGCAACTGTTATAAAATCGATGGAGACGCAGCATCTCTTCCAGGCTTCTTGCTTTTGTCTGAAAACCATTATCAACAAATCTGATTTTAGAAGATAAGCATGATAAACATGTCTTTATTGCATCTTATTCTGTCACCTTAACACAAACTCCAGCATAACACAGAATTTAGTCTACATCCTCCATAATGCCCCTCTCTCACCTTCACCAGATTGTACAGAGACTTGTATTCTTGGTCCAAGCTGGCCTGTGTGCTTTCCACAGTGTCCCTCTGGTACTGTGGGTCCAGGATCCATGTGGTTTGGATCTCAGCCGTGCCACGACGCATGGAGCGGCTGCGCCTTGGACGATTCAAGTTCTTGCCCGGGCTTTCTGCCACACCATTGGCTGAGACAGGTGGGGTGGATGGAGGTGCCTGGGGAGGGTGTGGAAGAAGTGTCATTTTGGTGTTTTCAACCAAACACAAACTGCTTTCCTGTAGAGGCAGCTAAAGAAACAGTAAAACTTTAAGGCTCTTACTCAAACATCTAATGTATTTGAGTTTAAAAAATATGTTTATGGTCTTTAAGGTTGATTAAATATTATTCAGTTATTTTTACTTAATTTATATACAGTATCACTGATTCAAATACAATGTGCAGTATTTCCTGATGTCATAATTATTATATTAATGGATAACTGCTGTAATGAATTGAAAATGAATTGTCTTATTAGTTAATCGATCTTCCATCAGGAGAAAATTGTTCTGCAACAGTGTTTCAGCCTTTAGACACAAGTAAAATAAAGCAGGTGGGAGGTTTTTCTCATTACATTTATGTACAAAATAAACATTGCAGATCCCAAAATTGAGCCTTGAGGAACCCCACAATTCAGTGGATGACTGACTGCAGGTAGGGCTTCCACTGATTTGAAATTGTATTAATTAGGAATCTGTTACGAATAAAAAAAAACTTGTTCTCTGTTGATCATACAGTGGCTGGCAGCACGTTCAGGAAGGTTTTGGGGATGGGCTGCTGGTTGCCTCGACTGTCTCTGGCCACAACGGTGTCTCCATCCGGCTCAGTGCTGATGATCGTCACAATCTCATTGCGGTCCCACTGAAACTTACCTGAAATCAGTTTAAATCAAAGCTTATTCTTCACATTTCAAGAAAGTATGTGTAGTAGTAGAAAGTATCTCTAAAATCATATTTAATAAATAGCTCTAACCTAAAATATTCAGCATTGAAGAGTTTCTGTTTTTAGTGAAACATGTTACTCCCCATTAATGTCCAGATTAGGTCACAGCTTTTCTAGGTTAGTTCCTCACTGCAGTGATTGGTTGGAACACTGTTTAAGTATCCAGTGACACTTTATGTGACCTGGTCTGACCTGATCAGATTTCCATCTTGACTGTGACAGAAACGTGAGCATATTCACATATGAGAAGAAACAATACACTGCTGTCAGAGTAACAGTATGGAGTGTAGAATAGAGATTTTAGAAGTCAAATACAGTCACGTTGAAAAGAAAGTTGTCACAACTTTAGAAGCAATAATGTGAAGTAATCTTTTTCTGCATGACTTTATCGGTCTTTCATATTGTTGTGAAGGAATTTTAGCTCACTCTTCTTTAAAGTGTTACTTCAGCATACTAAGGTTTGCAGGCGCCCATTTATGCACAGCTCTCTTAAGGTCCCGCCACAGCACTTTAGTCAAGTTGAAGTCTAAATCTTGATTCTTTTTGTTTTCAGGCATTCTGTTGTAGATTTGCATGACCCAGTTTCAGCCAAACTTTATCCATAGGACAGATGGCCTCATGTTTTACTTTAAAATACTTTGGAACACAGAGGAGTTCATGATCAACTCAATGACTGCAAGGTGCTCAGGTCCTGTGGCTGCAAAACAAGTTCAGATCATCACCCCTCCACCACCATGCCTGACAGTTGGTATGAGGTGTTTGTGTTGATATGCTGAGTTTGGTTTTCTCCTGTCCAAAGGACATTGTTCCAAAAGTCTTGTCTGTCTTATGTTATTGTGTGTTGTTTGGATGCAGCTTTCAAACCTAAGCCACCGTGTTCTGTCGAGAGAGAAGAAGCTTTCTCCTGACCACCCTTCCAAAACAGCCCTCCTCGTTCAGTCTCTTCCTAACTGCACTGCCATGAACTTTAACATTTAACATGCTAACTGAGGCATCAGGCCCACCTGAATGTTCCAGACCAGCAAACTGGCAGAACTTCTGCTTTTATAGAGGTGCTCACACTTACCGATGATAAGTTAATCAAGTGCATTTGATTAGCAGTACCTGGCTGCTGCTTACTCTTAATTCCTTTTCACAGGACTGCATAGAGTCCTGTAAAAACTTTCTTTTCACGTGACTGTATGTGTAGTACTCATTTCTCATCATGCTCTGCAGCACAAAAGGGACACTGAACACTTAAGTACCTCTTCTGTATCTGAAGCGGACTTTGGCCTTGCTTTCCTCGTTCTGAGGTGGGGTGCTTACAGAGCCCTTCCCACCCCTGGTACTGGATGGTGAGGTCCCCGCTCCTGGTCCATCATCCTCCTCCCCAGAGGAATCACTGTATTGGATCATCTTACTCTGCTGAGGCTCCGCCTGCACAAAGTAGGAAGCATTACTGATTAAAACAAGTCTTTTCTTTATCATGTTCATCGATCTTTCATTGCAACTTTCCCTGCATCAGTACTGAAAAGGAAACCTGATGGTGCATCTAAACTCACAGTCAGCGCCGTAAGCTGTGCCGCACTCTTAGCCTGCTCTGACAGTCTCTTGATCTCTGATGCATAAGCCGCCATCTCCTTCTCCAAACGAAGGTGGCGCTGCAGAAGCACAGCTGTGCTAGAATCATCCTTCCCATGATCATCGCTTGTCAGGAGCGGCTTCCTGTCACCCAGCCAGGAGTTAGACTCTTCCACATCTGCAAAATACTGGTCAGAGGAATAACGGTTACCGTCTTAAAGCACGGGTGTCAAACATACGGCCTGGAGGCCACAACAGGCCCACTAAAGGGTCCACCAAAGGGTGTGATCTGGCCCACAGGGTGGCTTTTGAACACATGAAAATTGCAAAGAAGGGGACTTTTAGCTGAATTTGTGTTAGTTTTACAGCCTTCTAACTGATAAAGATATCCTCTACAGCAAATATGTAAGTCAGAGACTAAGCAATAAATGGCAGAAATGCAGGTGTTTTTTATTGTTAGTATTCTTTTAAATAACAAAAACGATCTAGTTGTTTCACTATTTAATGTATAATTAACTAGGATTTTTTAGAGCTAATTTTTTTCTGCAACTTATCAGTAAAGGATCAGATAAAGAGCTTCCAGTGCTTTTTTCTGTATTTATCACAGTTATTTCTTAAAGTTTAAGCCCAAATAGCGTTACAATTGACATTAAACTTCTTTTTTGTCTTGAAGGCTATCCAAAGAAATCAAAAGGAGGACCATACACACAACCACACACAAAGATGATTGGATGTTCAAAAAGCATAACAGCACCCCAGTATATGAAAATCTGACTGCAAATAAAATAGCAGAATGGAACCTAAAATGCATGTGTAGAGTCCTTCAGAATGGCAGAGATGAAAGTCAATACACAAAAACAAGCTATGCTAAACAGAAACAGAACTCATGTTTTTTTTTCTTCTTGTTCTTCTTCTTCTCTACCTTTAATTATGCTTTACTCACCTGCTTAATGGTGGCGGCAGCCTGCAGTCTGTTGCGGTGTGCTGTCACCTCTTCGGTCAGGTGGCTCCACTGCTTCTTCAGAGTCCTGATCCACTTCTGAACAGCTCGCTGGTTGACCTGACTCTGTTTGGAGAGCAGATCTTGACCTCGACCCAGGACGCCCTGATACAAAGACTCTTGGGCCTGGAGCTCTGCCTCCAGCACCTGCGAGAAGATACGTGGATAAAACTTAATCGAAATAACAGTTACAATGTTAGTTCTCATGGCTTCGCCATGTTCAGTCTGAAAAACTCCCAACGCATTCTGAAATACAGGTTTCATGATATTTTTTAGGCTTAACAGAAGAAGAAACCTAAAGCAAGAATTGAACCATCAAGAACTCCACTTTTAACTGCTGCCCAATCCACAAAGCACCAGACACTTGTGGTGGGTCCACTGGATTACAGGCTCATGTGGCTTGGTTGGGCTAAGCCCAGCCGAGCCCCATGAGTAAAGACCTGATCACCAGGTGCTCTTAAACAAGTCCAAGCACGGTTTTCTGTTTCCTTGTTCTCATCATGATCATAGGGGTCTTCTGAATCACGCTTGGTATGGCCCCTCAACGAGGACGAATTTGCCTTGGGAGACCCTACCAAAGGCACATTGCCTCTGACCACATATCTCCAGGGTTCACATTGGTATGTGAGCTGAGCATGAAAGTGAAGCTGTTGATTTACTGGTCAGTCTACCTACAGTCCATCCTGCCCTCACCTATGACCACGAGCTGTGGTTAATGAGTGAAAGAATGGGATTAACAACCAATGAGCTTCTTTTGAAGGATATCTGGGCTCTCCTTTAGACACAGGGGGAGGAGCTTAGTCATTCCAGAGGGACTCAGGGGTGGTGCCTCTGCTCCTGCACAATGAACCAGTTGAGGTGGTTTGAGCATCTGACTAGGATGCCTCCAGGATGCCTCATAGGTGAAATATTAGGACAATGTTTGGACTGCCTCAGTGACATCAGAGGGTGGATGGCACTGAACTTTTTAAAGTTAAAAAAAAGACGAGAGTCATGTTGCTTGGATCTTTAAGCACCACCTTCTATAAACCTGTCCTCTCTGGCTCCATACGAAAAGTCTGTTGAATCTGGGGGTCGAACTGGACACTGATCTCAAACTTAGAACTGAAGTAAACACAGGTGTCACATCATGGCTTTTTCAGTTGAGGTGGATGTCTAAAATGAAACCCTTTTTGTCACAGCGAGCTCTTGAGGCAGTGATCCATCCTTTAATAACCTCAAGTCGCCTCGAGTACTGTAATGCACTCTCTGCTGGGATCAGTCGGGCTTCTCTTGCCCGTCTATAGCCTGTGCAAAACGAGGCTACTGGTACGCGTGAACAAGAGCACATCACGCCGAGCTTCCCTTCACTGGCTCCCTGCAGCTTCCGAATCCATTTTAAAATCCTTTTTATTTGTTTTTAAACCCTTTAATAATTGTGCCCCGCTCTACCTCTCTGACCTGCTCCACCTCTACGCTCCATCACAGTTGCACAGGTCTGCAGACCACATGCTTTTAGTTGTACCTAAGAAGCGGTGAAAGCTCAGAGGCGATGCCGTTTTTTTCAGCTGGTTTTAAAGATGCACTTTTGGCCTTTGACCCAGTGTTTATTTATTTTTTGTTACATTCCTAATCCATTGTCTGTTACTGCTTATTTTCTTTTTATCTTTTGGTTTTTATCTTTGTTTTTATTTAATGTTTTATAGTGCAGTGGTTTACACATTCGCCTTTCAATCGAAAGCTCCCTGGTTCGAGTCCAGGTGGGAACACAAGCCTCTCTTACCATCGAGGGTTGCGTCAGGAAGGGCATCTGATGTAAAATCTCTGCCAAATTACCCCTCTGCTGTGGCGACCCCTTAGGGAAAAGACAAGGGAGCAGCCAAAGGTACATTTTACATATTCTTATTCTGCTGCACAGCCTTTTGGTCAGCATTCTTGTTGTTTTGAAAGTGCTTTATGAATACATTGGATTGGACTGGATTTTCCACTGGCAGGAGGCCCCAGGGCAGAGAGACTGTATCTCTCGGCCCGCTTGGGAACACCTCAATATGGCCCCAAAAGAGCTGGAGCAGGTGGCTGGGGAGAGGGAGGTCTGGGCATCACTAACAAAGTGACCTTACCATCATTCGTTATTATATAGTTGGAACACTTACGATGATACCTGAAACACAGTTGTGTGTGCGCAAAGCCAACAAAACTCAGTGCCAGACAGAGGGATGTATGCACAGCTCTGTGGCTCACCTTGTGTTTCTGCTGGGCCAGCTCAATGTGGTTGAGATCTCGCCCGAGTCCAGCCGTCTGCAGCCTCAACCAGCGTTCATACAGCCAGGCCTCCAACTCCTCACAGTCAAAGAAGAACTCGAACAACCTCAGCTGAGCCTCCAGCTGCTTCCTCCTGACAGAGGAGAGCAGAGGAGACGTAGGTGAGAGATGGAGCAGTAACATTATAAAGTGGAAGAGAAAGAGTGGAAGACAGGTTTTATGTTTATACGCTTGATAAATGATCTTTGCTGTTATGAAAAAGAAAACTGAAGCAAACCTGCTGCTGCTGAGAGACACCAAAGATTTGTACTGAGTGTCAAGAGCTCTCACTCTGCTCTGAATCTGCTGGCCGTCTCTTAATTTTCCCTGAAGGACCGAGACGCAGAAAGAGAGAAGGAGAAAGGAGGGGAGAGTCAGCCTGACTGACAGACAAACCACCCACGACATCCTCTTTAAAAAAAAACTTCCCTAATAGTGAACAAATAGGATATGAGAATGAGATGATAATTATTACCATACCCTCAGAGCTCTGCTGCTGATTGCACTGATGGTTTCACCATGAGCCGAGATC
Organism: Etroplus canarensis; assembly: GCA_015106775.1. Classification (NCBI taxonomy): domain Eukaryota; kingdom Metazoa; phylum Chordata; class Actinopteri; order Cichliformes; family Cichlidae; genus Etroplus; species Etroplus canarensis. Next base: position 16,958 of record VUQH01055073.1, on the reverse strand, counting down.
TGAGCTCCCAGGAGATCCTGTTTCTGAAGGAGAGACTCCACCTCAGCCAGCTGTTTCCCAAGTTCAGAAGAACTGGCTTGGGACTGTAAAGAAGAACAGGGAAAAACACTCAGTGATTTTAAAATCACTCCATCTGAGCGAGGCTTCATTATCTTAGACCTTAGACCTAACTCACCTGTAATTCTTTCAGTTCCTGGGAAACGAGTTCAATGTCTCGCAGGATGCTCAGCGTTTCAACTACATTTCCCAAAAGCGCCCTCTGCTCTTGGAGCTGCTGCAGCAAGTCCTTCCATCGATGGCTGATGCTCTCCTCCCTTAGAAACACAGTACACAGAGCAGAAAGAAATATGAAGATGTAAGATGAGACCTGCTGTCCAGTATCTAAGCATGACAACATCATGAAAAGTTAAAAGTACAGAGCCATTGATGCATCCATTTCTGCTGCTCTGCAGGTGACATCACAACCTTTTAGGTCTTTAACATTCTTGACATCATGATTATAAATCTTCCCCTGATACAGACACCCCCCCAGTTTGACCCAAAAAACTTTGGGCAGGTCTTAAGTTAAGTTTGAGCCCTGTGTTATACCAGCATTCCACCCAGTCATCAGTCTCATCCTCTCACCTCTTGATGACCTGCTCCTTACTGTGATAGTTTCCTCTCTCGATGGACTTGGCCATGTCTCTCAGGGCCGTAAAGCGTGGCTCTCGGGCCAGAGCGTCGGTGGAAAGGGCCTCCAGACGCCGGCCAGCTGCCTGAGCCTCCTCCAGCGTGGACAGACCACGGATGTCCTGCCTCCGGATCAGACGCAGCGTGTCCTCTAGATAGCCCTCCCTCAGAGCTGCCTGAACAGACAAAACTGATGGTGTCACATTTAAACATGCACAGCTCCAGGGACCCTTGCGGGCTAATTCAATATATTTGTTTTTGCTGGGGAGCAACAAAAAGAAAACAGGTAGTGTATTTGCGTGGGCAATGAGAATTTAGATTCAGATGTGGTTTGTTAAGCATCTCGTGAAGACCTGATCCAGATTTCTGAATGTTGGGTTTATGTTGGCCGGCTTTAGATGAAGCTTCAGCCACGTCATACAGGGACACCGAGTCTTGTGGTTAATCTTATTTGCTGGGATTTATGCAAAGGTGAAATGGCTACTTTTTATTCTGCAAGTCTTGTAAAAACCATGGTGAACATGCGGTATTTAGACAATATAGATGAGCTAAATGAGCTGACCACAAGGAACAGCATGGGTACAGTCTGATGTGCTTCATGGAGCGTTGCAGCATAGCTGTACCTAACTTCAGGACTTTTCACGCATTAATGTGAGCAGTAAAAAGAGGTGTGGAGGAATTACACTGGTTGTGATTCAAACGTGGCGGAACCCCGGTCATCTTACTGTGGGGAAAGATTTCTGTGGACTGAATATTGAGCTGCTAGCTGTTGGGATGCATCCATATTACACACTAAGGGAATTTGTCATTGCTGTCGCTGTTTGGACCCAGTCTAAATCAACACACTGGATTTCTCCATCAGATTATGCAGAGGTCATCCAAATGACTGTGGCTGTGGTGAATGGCTTTGGATAATTAATGGATATTGACCACCTTCTGCGCACTTGATAGATACTTTCTGTAACATCAGTTTCAGCTTCACTTCTACAGGGACAGCTGTAGAGGGTCTTTATCCTCTCATACCACAGTGTCTGCATTTGTTTCAGATTATTGTACAGTACATGATGCTTTTGTATTTTGTTTTGCTGCTCTAACGCATCAATTTCCCACCTGTTGGAATAAATAAATTATTACTTAGCTTTCCTTATTTCTTATTTAATCCAGTTAGCAATTTTGTTCTAAAACATCCATGAATGAGATGACTGATGACCTGCTAACAAACACACCCAAATCATCATCCTTCCACCACCATGTTTGACAGTTGGTATGAGATGTTTGTGCTGATATGTTGCATTTGGTTCTTGAGAAACATGGTGCGGTGCATTATTGCTAGATATCTCCACTTTGGTCTCATCTGTCTAAACAACATTGTTCCAGAAGTCTTGTGGTTTATTCAGATGGAACTTTGTAAACCTCAGCTGTGCTCCCATGTTTGTTTGAGAGAGCAGAGCCTTTGTCCTGGCAGCCCTTTCAAACAAGTCAAAGTGGTCTTTTCCACAATTATGTTGTCATGAACTTCTAACAGGCTATGATCTTTAGAGTCTGAGATGTAGCTCTTGGGGTGTTTTGCAATTTTTCTCAGTATTGCACAATTGGACCCTGGGATGTCCACTTCTGGGGAGATTGTGGCTTTGTGTTAACACAAATATGAGTCCTCCAGACCAGCAAACTGAGGTGGCCACACTTGCTGATGATCCATTAACTGAGGTCATTTGCTTAGCAACGCCTCACTGCTGCTTAGCCTCTTAATTCCTTTGGAAGCAGTAAGGGTGCACATAGCTTTTCACAGGATTGCATAGAGTCCTGTGAAACCTTCATTTGCCACATGATTATACAGCGAAACAAGTGTGGTCAAAGATTCACATTCATTTAAAGATAACATTACCAAAACATTACATTGAGCATTGCTGCAGCAATCTGTAACCACATATTAGTATCATATACAAGATACTCATGTACATCAGGTAAACGCACCATTTATTTAGTAGAGCTCTTCACGGTCACAAGAACTAAGAAAAAGTAAAGAAAAAACCAAACAGAAGTCTCTACCTTCCTAGCAAACTTCTGTGCCAGCTGCTCCAGGCTTTCCAGACGCAGCAGGGCCTTCTGCAGAGCTTGTTCTCGCTCATGTTCAGCCCTCTCCAGCAAAACCCAACTCTTCTCTATGTCCCTCAGGGTTTTACCTTCATAAAGACACACACAAAAGAAAAATGTTTTAATATACCGTTTTAGCAATGTGCAGATTTCATCAACTTTATGTTTGATATAATCTCACCACCAGCCCACATATGACCTACAACAATGTGAAGATATTTGGCAAAGCTGCACCCCTCATATTACAATTTATTGCATGTATTCCGCACCTTCTGGAGGATTGTAAGCCCACTGGTTATTGGCAGCCAACTGAGTCTTCAGATTGAACAAGTGAGCCTCGATCGCCCCACGCTCCTAGAAAAACAAGATTTAACTTTGAGGATATGAATCAACAAGGCATCCAAATAAAAATGGTATGATGAGGGTCATCTGACCTGGTACTTGGGAGGTTTCTCCACAGTTCTGTAGGTCTTAAAAGCCGTCATCAGCCTCTGCATTTCCCTCAAAGAGTTTGGGAATCTTCTGTCATTCAGCTGCACCACCTTCAGACAATTAGTAGACCGATAAATTTCAAGTCAGTAATTAGTACTGTTCTATGTTGTTTATCCAAGTTGGTAAACCCAACAGATGCAAATGTGAGATTTTGGGCAATATGTGCACTACCGCTCAAAAGATTGGGATCATTTGCAAATTTCATTGCCTTCCAGAGAAAATACATTTTCATGCAACTCACAACAATTTCATCCATTTCACAAACAATTACAATGAATCAGATTATTATCAAAGAATAAGCTACATTTTTGCACAGAGGCCTATTATCAGCAACTGTCACTCCTCTGCATCAATCTCCTGGTATGGCTGCTAATCCAAGTTAAGGATAATTGATCAATAGAAAAGCCTTCTGCAAATGTGGTGCACAAAGGGAGCATGGCATTCTTTAGGTTAGTTTAGTATCTGAAGCATCAGCAGTTGTTTTTTTTGTTTATGGGCTCAAAATGACCAGAAAGAAGAAAACTTTCTGTAAGAGACCTGTCAGCCTATTGTTGTGCTTAGAAAAGAAGGCTTTTCAATGCAAGGAAACTTAAATTTCTTACCATGCTGTTAACTACTCCCTTCAGAGAGCAGCACAAACTGGCTCTAACAAGGACAGAAAAAGGAGAGGGAGGCCCCGATGCACAACGGTGTAAGAAGACAAATATCTGAGAGTGTGCAGTTTAGGACAAAGATACCTCACTGGTTGTCAACTGGCAGCTGCACTACACACTATACAGTGAAGTGGAGACTTCGGGATGCTGGACTTCATGACAGAATTGCCAAGAAAAAGCCATATCCCAGACTGGCTAATAAAAAAAGACTGAGATGGACAAAAGAGCACAGACACTGAACACTGAAAGACTGGAAGAAGGTGGTGCGGACAGATGAGTCCAAGTTTGAGGTCTTCAGCTCAAACAGAAGAACATATATGAAAAGATGCAAGAACAGTGCTTAATGCCATCAGTCAAGCATGATGATGGTCTGCAGGTGCTTTAAAGGTGGTAAAATAGGAGATATGTACAGAGTGGAAGGGACCTTGAAAAATGAAAGCTATCATAAAATTTTGCAACACCATGCCATACCCTGTGGACAGCACTTGACTGGGGCCAATTTTATCCTGCAACAAGACTGTGACCCAAAACACACCTCCAAAATGTGTCAGCAATAAAGAATTTAAAGAAATTTAAAGAATGAGCAGTCAGCCAGAGTTCTGACTGTAATGGAGTGGCCAGCACAGTCTCTGGATCTGAACCCTACTGAGCTGTTGCCGGAGCAGCTTAACCATATGAGATGCTCCAGGAAGCATGGGGTGAAATCTCATCAGATTAACCTGAAAAACTGACAGCTAGAATACCTAAGGTCTGCCAGGCCTTAATTGCTGCAAAAGGTGGGTTTTTTTATGTGGCAAAGTTTGAAGAACACATTCATCATTTCCATTAAAATCATTATTTCTAACTTTGACAATGTCACCATGTCCAGTTCATTTAATATATTTCCTATTCAGACTAATTTCATGTGTATTTCCATGGAAAACAGGAGAATATCCAAGTGATCCCAAACTTTTGAGCTGTAGTATATATAAAACTGACATGACTTATTACCTTTGTTTTGATCCAGTGAAGCAGATCAGAGACCATTCTCTCATATTGGACCTTCATGTCATCAAGCTCCATCAGCATCCCGACAATCTGTGGATAAAAGAAGAAAATCCTACTTTACTCTACTAAGGCAGATTGATATGTTATAAAGGCATCTGGGCTGGCAAGTCAAATGCAAAGAGAGTATTCCTCATCAATCATTTACAATTCAACATTTACTTTTTGAGATGATGGCATTTATTAGTTAGCAAACTGTAAAAAGATGCTAAAGGAGGATGCACGTTTTTCTTTTTCTCTTTTTTTTTGTTTTTCTTTTTCTCTTTTAAGTGGTTTTAATGGTGTGTCTGACTATTGCATTTGAAAAAGTAGTGGTCCCAGGATCTACCCTTGAGGAACTCTAAAAGATATTCAGTTATTCTCTATTGAGACAGAGACACATAAAATAGCATTTAACATATATAATAAATAAATAAAGGGTAATGTGAGTTAGAATAGCAAAGTTTTTTGTTTTATTGCATTTTGGAAAATATGCCAACTGTTCTGGTAATAGGGTTTGTAGATACAGGGCTTTATATTCAGATTTCACATGCTTCACACACTGCACCACCACTGTCAGATGTGACGGCACCATATTTGTTTATTTACTATATCTTCTATTTAAATTTGCAAGCAATGTGGCCAGTTTAAATGCAAGCTTAAATAACTTACTTTTTGATTATTTCTCTGCAGTGGGAAGATTTCCCAACAATGGGGCTAAATAAAGGCTCGGATCAGGATCAGGTAGCTGATGAGAGGACAAACCTTGTAGCAGGATCTGCTGGATGATTGTCTCCTGTACGCCCTTTTCATCCAAAGCCCACTGAGGCTTCCTCCCACTGACATACTGTTAACTCTGTACACACAGAGCCACCCAGCTGAATGTCTGGACAAAAGGTTTATCTGCCTTTCATGCACTGAGAAGAAATTCTGTGAGCTACAAGAGATGCTTCTACACAACTTAACAGAACTAGAACTTGCTTTGAAGATACAGCTTTGTCTGAAAACGACATAACAAACTCAGGATGCCCCTAGATACTCTGACCACATCTAAAACACAGACTGAGGTAACTCCAGTTTGAGTATGTTAAGTCTTTGCTGAAATAAGCATCAGCTCAGGACTGAACTACGCGTGTTAATTCCAATTTGAGCCTGGAAACATGTTGGACACACCTGGTCCAAACCCTGAAACCGCTAGTGGTGCCATAACATGCTTGAACCCCACGAAAGTTAGACAGTGTGCTTTAAAGTCAACCTAAAACCTCTACATCCTCTACCAGAAACAGATCCAGACACACTTCACCCATTATTATGTGACCCCAGGTACATCACTGGGCATAGACCTATCTGGATCACCTTCTGTATAAATGTGTGCAGTCAACATTGCTACAACTCCAAGTAGAACAACACAACATTAGAATGTAGAAAAATAAAACAATTTTTATATTAAAAAAAGCTTTCTTCTACTTTTATATGAGCCTATCCTGTATGTCACATGTGCTGTTTAACTCCCAACCAGCCTGTCAGACCTGTTGTTTTATACTGTTAAACATGTATAAGTCAGCCATTCAGCCACTGGAAGCCAATCATGTGATAAGACATACAGTTCCAGAAGAGTGACTACAGAGCACCAGAACCTTGGTTCCAGTCACCAGTGCAGGGATCCTGGAGAACTCTGGTTGAAAAACTGTCAACACAATGTCAAATCCATTAAGACATTTATATTTCTATTTAAAAGCCTAAATTTCATGCAGACATGAAAAACACACAAAGCTGAGAAACCAACAAAAAGGAGAAGTAATGCATTTTCCTTCCAGCATAAAGCCCAGTGTTATTGCTGCACCAAAATCTAAAGCTGGAAAGCAACATCTGAGCTCAGTTACACACTTTCACCCCTGCAGCCGCCACTCTCAGAGCAAATATACAAAATACAAACCTTAAAGTGCCAACAGAGACAACAAATAACATCTGACAATACTCAGTGACAAAACAGCCCCTCTCTTATCCAGTTAAATCCTCGAGTTTTCTCTTTTGCCCTGTTATCAAGTGCAGCAGAAGCTGCTCTGAAAGTGCACGAAGCAGATAAAGGTGTGTAGCTTCAGTGTTTTGAAGGCGTTTTCTGAATGAGGGTTCATGTTGGTGCTGCCGCCTCCAGCAGCGCCTCAGAGTGTGTGTGTGATCTGATCTGATTAGCTTAATGTCTGCAGCCTCTCCCACAGAGAACCAAACTGGATAGAAAGGTCAGCAACCTGCTCCAGGTCACAGTTACATGCTGAATAGTGCATTAGTGGCAGGTGAATAAAGTGGTTTGAACCAATAATGCAAACCACATTGTGACCGTCTTTGTAGGTAAAGAAGTGAAATATCCTCCAAAGCCTCCAAAAATAAGTGATGCAACCCCAGCAGACGTAGATGTCATATTCTGACACCAGCTATGCAGGTGCTGCCGTTTGAAATGTAGGTATACACTCACTGGCCACATCTTTAGATATACCTGTCCAACTGCTTGTTAACAAACGTTTCTAATCAGCCAATCACATGGCAGCAGCTCAGTGACTTTAGGCAGGTAGACACGGTCATGACAGACCTGCTGAAGTTCAAACTAAGCATCAGAATGGGGAAGAAAGGCGACAGAAATGGCTTTGAGTGTGGCATGCTTGTTGGTGACAGCTGCTGATCTGCTGATGTACCATCCTGGAGGACGTTCCTACACTGGGCACGTTTTTTCTTGGCACACTTTGGGTCCCTTAGCACCAACTGAGCATCATTTAAAAATGCCACAGCCTGACTGAGTGTTGTTGCTGACCATGTCCATCCCTTTATGACCACAGCGTACCCATCTTCTGGTGGCTGCTTCCAGCAGGACAATACAATCCCAAACTCCAGTCATTTAACAGCTGCTTTCTTCAGCATGACTCACTGTCCTCAAACGGCCTCCACAGTCACCAGATCTTAATCCAACAGAGCATCTTTGGTGGAACGGGATGATGTGCAGCCGACAAATGTGCAGCAACAGCGTGATGTTATCATGTCAGCATGGAGCAAAACCTCTGAGGAATGTTTCCAGCACCTTGTTGGATTTATGCCATGAAGAATTAAAGTAGTTCTGAAGCAAAAGGGGAGTCCCACCTGGTACTCGGTGTATCTAATGAAGTGGCCAGTGAGTATATGGAAATAAAACACAAATCTATGTAATCACATCTCTGATGATGATTTATTTTCCAACAAGCAGAGAGCAATAACTCTTAATTCCAAACATCACCACCTCTTCTTCTATCCTGGTGTTTATGCTCAGAAACTCCAGGTTTCTGTTCTCTCTCTGTCTTTGTAACTTTAAAAAATGCACACTGAGGACTGCTGTTTTACTCACTTCCTTCAGCCTGTATAGTTCAAACACTGACTAGCCAGGATTTGCAGGTAATTGTTGAGCTGCTGGCTGTCATAGTGAGGTTTGCCTTCTCCTCTGAGCTACCACCTCCTTGTCTGCCAGAATAAAAATCAGCTGTGTTATAAAGTGGCGTGGCCATTCTGCGTGTTGTAGCTCTGCCAGTGAGTGACTTCCTGTCAGCCCTGAACCTAATCCAGCAGTAATCCACACTGACTAATAGGGTGACATGGAGAGGGAGCAGAGGGAGGAACATGCTGGATTAGAGCTGAATGTTGCTGCAATGCCAAGAATGGCCTTTAGAAGGCAGAACACTCCACACTATGAAGGGTGACACTAACAAACTACATGTGTGAGGCAGGATGTTTTTGGGAACATTTACTTTAAGATTCAGGACAAATGAATGACAGATGGTCCACTTAGTAAAACAGTGTCTGCTGATCACTGTTAGGTTACCAAAAAATAATGAGTCTAATAAAATAAAACGTAAATAAAAAATTAAATAAATAAAAGTAAAATAATCATGAACTACTCTTTTACTGCACTTCTACTGCACTTTTACTGTACGTCGTCAATAAATAATTACAAACAAGTTGATCATTTTTAAAGACTTTTAGACCGTTAATATCTGAAAACATTTGCATAAATCTGTAAGTCCACTGGCCACTTTATTAGGTACAATTGCAAGTACCATGTTGGGCCCCCCTCTTGTCTTAATTCTTCGTGGCGTAGATTCAGCAAAGTGCTGGAAACACTCCTCAGAGATTTTGCTCCATATTGACGTGAGAGCATCACACAGTTGCTGCAGATTTGTCGGCTGCACGTCTGTGACGTGAGTCTCCTGCTCTTCCACATCTCAAAGGTTGCCCATTGGATTGAGATCTGGTAACCGTGGAGGCTGTTTGAGGACACTGAACTCACTGTTGTGTTAAAGAAACCAATTTGAGACGATCTGAGCTTTGTGCGCTATCCTGTTGGAAGCAGCCATCAGAAGATGGTTAGAAACTCAGGTAGGATTTGGTGTCTCAAAGGTGCTCAGTTGGTGTTAAGAGGCCAAAAATTTGCTAAGAAAATATCCCTCACACCATTACACCAGCAGCAGCAACAGCCTGAACTGCTGATACAAGACAGGACGGATCCATGCTTTCGTGGACTCTAGCATCTGAATGGCACAGCAGAAACTGAGGCTCATTAGACCAGGCAATGTTTTTCCAATCTGCTGTTGTCCAGTGTTGGTGAGTCTGTGCAAACTACAGCCTCAGTTTCCTGTTCTCAACTGACAGCAGCGGCACCTGGTGTGGTCTTCTGCTGCCGTGCTTTGAGGTTCAACCTGTTGTGTGTTCAGAGATGCTCTTCTGCATACTTTGGTTGCAACAAGGAGCTAGTTGAGTGACTGTTGCCTTCCTGTCCGCTCAGCTGTCTGGCTGTCTTCTAACATCAACGAGGCATTATCTCCCGGAGAACTGCCACTCAGCAGGTATGTTCTTTTCTTCAGCCCATTCCCTGCAAACCCTTTGAGATGGATGTGGAAAATCACAGCAGATCAGCAGTTTGTGAATTACTCAGACCAGCCACACCAGCAACCATGTTCAAGGTCAGTCGAATCACTTTTCTGATGCTCCTTCTGAACTTCAGCAGGTCATCTTGAGTGTCTTTCCACCATTTCTATCAGCAAATTATCTAATGGACTACCTATATATTTATCTGCATATTTGCCATATTATATATATGTGTATATATCTATATATAAATGTATATACCTCCACTGCACTTTATCCTGAATATTAGTTATTCTGTAAAAACGTACTTAAATTATAAACATTCATATACACCTAAACTATAGTATCATAATAGGTTATCTTAGCACTACGATCCCTTTTGTTCATAATATTCATATTTATTATTGCACTCCTGCTTACTGCACTTCTGGTGAGATGCCAAACCTCATTTCTTACCTTATACTTGTATATGAGTAATGACAGTAAAGTTGAATCTCATCTCTTGAGCATGTCTACATGCCTAAATGCACTGAGTTGCTGCCGTGTGATTGTCTGATCAGATTTTTGCATTACTGAGCGGTTCCGCAGGTGTACCTAATAAAGTGCATCTTTTATGTCATTCACAGTATATGCACTCATCATAACATTGAGTATTTTCATGATTAATTTAACTGACAGTTACATTATTTAGTAATCAATAAATAGTTTGGTCCAAAATTAAAATAAAGTTGCAATTTCTTTCTTTTCAGTCAATTATTAATCTGATTTCTTGCATCTACAAACCAGAATACAAGCTGCTACTAATAAGTCTGTATCACAAAACTGAATTTAATGATCATCATATTATTTTAGCTGACTGGTTAATAAACCAGTAGTTCCAGCTCTACTGTGTCTACGTGTTGGTGTGTTCATTGGGACCTTGGCGAGCCTCTTCTGGATGGTCTGTCCCTGCTTCATCTTGGAGAAGTAGTGGTAGTACAGAGACACGTAGGTCATGATGGACTTCTCGTCAGGATGAGCGACCACCATGTCGTCCACCTCCAGCAGCTGCATGATGTCGAACTCCCGCTCTGCCAGAGTGAAAGCGTGCCCCAGGTTATGTCGGGGGTCATCGGCATGGAGACGGCGGTAGTCAAACAGGTCAGGCCTGGGATGGAGAGCAACAGAGACAGAAATGCAGGTGTGTTTACTCCGCAAGGACCGATTGGAAGTTTTGTCTTTTGAGTGAGGGCATTTTAAGAAAGTGAAAACATTGTGTGAGGCCCCCCCTTTACAAAGAGTAAAGGTCAGGTATGACAGTTATGCTACCGGTGGGCGTGGATGAGGGCGTTGAAGGCGAGCCCATCCCTCCAGCTGGAGGAAAAGTCCTGCACGTCAACGCCCTTGTAGCCTGCTGTTTTCCTCTGACACCAGATCAGCAAAGCCTCCTTTGCTGAGCGGTGAGCCACGCTGCCTCCCCGGACCTGAGGGTGAGGAGGACAGAGGCAGAGGAGACGGGGAGGACAGGAGATCAAGGCACAGACATGAAAAGAAAACAAGAATGGTGTCAATGCCATGGTGTTAATTTTATTAATAAATGATTTTTACTGGAGCAGCTCACTGATTGTGTGGTGGGTTTGGTTCCCTACCTCATCCATTTGAATGTGTCCGATCTGAAACCTGAGGATGATGATCCACAGCAGACCCAGGATCAGTGTACGGTCCCCATCCACCACATTCTCTGGACCAATCAGATCCACCCGAATCTGATGGAATAGAGAGGAAAGCAGTGTAAACCTCTTGTTATGAGACTGTTGTGAAAGTCACCAGGCAGAACAAACAATTTGATGCTGTTACCTTAACTTAAACATCAGGAAAAAACTCAAGAATAAAAGTTACTCAGTAGTAACTACAGGTGTATGATATAATGTATATTAAATAGCTCAGACACCCCGGTACTCCATATTAGGAGAGGAGACATGGACCAAACTATAATCCATCTAGAAAGTACACCTTAAAGCAGGGTGCAGTATCTGTAAACACAGTTCTGTGCGGTTTGGATACGTGAGTGTAAATTTGTGAATTTCTAAATTTGCTGGTTCACAGTCGGGACACGGCGTGAACAGGTGGATTACTTTGGTTTTGAGGAAGTTGATGGCGATGCTGTTGTTCTCCAGACAGTGGACTCTCATCTTGCGACGGCTCGGCGGCGGCAGGTTCTCACTGGAGATGAGCTCCAGCAGACGGATCAGAACCACTCCGGTCTTCAGCTCCGTGTAGACATCACTCAGCTGTATACTCTCCTGCAGGTGACCAGGACAGTTCAGTCATAAGCAAAAACCTGTCGTTAAAGCTCTCCACCACCGGTGAAATGAATTGATTAATGAGTAGCTTTTGGTGGTCATATAGTTCAAGCTTGCAGTTCAGTTCAATTTTATTTATATATTTATATTTTTTATTTCTATAGTTCCAGTTCACAACAAAAGTCACCTCGTGACACTTTACACTGTAAGTTAAAGACCCTACAGTATTGAAGAAAAACCCCAATCCCACAGTCACAACACTCTGTGACTGTGGGAAGGAAGAACTCCCTTTTAACAGGAAGAGACCTCCAGCAGAACCAGAGTCAGTGGGGGGGGCAACCAGTTGACTCAATCGGTTGGAGGTGAGGGGAGAGAGAAAAGAGAAAAGAGAGCAAAAAGAGATACAGCTCAGAAATGCTGCATAATTCTGCCTCTGAAATTCATGAGCGACTGGAATCCAGAGGGGTCTCTAACCTGTGACTCTGGAGCCACATGCGACTCTTTTGCCCATGTCCAGTGGCTCCATGTGGCTTTGAGAAACCGCTAGATGAAATAGAAATGTGCAGTGTTTTTTGGAACATTTTCAGTTCTATTTATTGGGGTTTTTTTTTTACATTTTTCATTAATAAAATGTGTTGCCTATACACACACTGTTCCTTTGTTTAAGTTCTTTATGTGCACCACAACCTGGATCGAATATCTGGTGCTTACAGGTCCTTCACATACAATCGGCACCGCCGCCTCTGCACTGACACTCAAAATTTCCAGTGGACTGTAACAGACAATAAATAGAGCAAAGCGCAAGAACACTGTAGCAGGCGCTCTGGTGCACGCTGCGGTCAAAGGTCAGTGTTCTGATGTGCTTTCGTGCACGCCTTCAGTTGCACAGGTACAGCGCAGCGGGCAGTCGGGATATTCAGTGCAGGGCAAACCACTTCCTGTTTTCTCTTTCAGAGATCCACTAAACTCTTAAATTTGCAGAACTTTAACAGCAGTACCTAACATGGATGTTGGTGGCGGCTGCTGGCATACGGTATTCTTGATCTGCACCTGCATTTAGGCCAAATTAGATTCAAACTCACCAATTTTTACTATTTTTAAAGCTATTAAGGCTGCTGCATGTTCCAGCTATTACCAAAGTAGGCTATTTTTAATCTAATTAAGTTGTACGCAAAGAGTGGCCTGCACAGCTATATAGTTACTCTGTTTTAAAGTAGGCATAAAGATGCTAATAAATATTTTTTTCCTTTTCACCACTGTTTTGTTTGCAATAAAAAAAGTTTTGTAATTTCATCAGTGTAAGACAAAAAAATGGTGTCCTAATGAAAATGCACCTGCGCCCCCTGCTAAGTAATGAGTTGAATTATTTGCACCCTATTAGTGAGGCTGACTGGCTCATTTATACGCAATAAGCTGTGTCACCTTTATTATAAGGCTCTTACTGCTCATACTGCAACTTTTACTATCAAAACGGGCTCTTCTGATAGCGAAGGTCACCGACCCCTGGTCTAGAGTCAGTGGATGCCATTGTTTGGTTCGGTTTGGTTACTTGACTTAATGTTGGCATCCACAGTTGCTGCATTTTGTTCTCCATTTGTTTGAGAACTCACTGTAAGATTCTATCAGCTGCTTTCAACAATTCCTACAGGATCTGGCTCCAGTTTCTATGATCTAGATCTACATTTTTGTCACGGTGGGGTTACTAATCATGTGTTTCAGTTTTCAGGACTCGGAGGCGTGCCTGTTTCCCATTGGTCATTACAAGCACTACTTAAGCCATGCAGTTCTGTCCATTCTCCACAGGAACATGGCTACTCATTCGGGTTAGTGAGCAAGGCCACGATTTTAACAACAACAAACAACAAGCAACTTCATTCAGATGGGGAAATTCAAATCAAATCACCGACACTCCTACCGAAAGAACACACACTTAATACATGCAGCATGCAGCAAGGGAGGTCTGTGAATAAGGCTGCCCCATTACAGGCGCCAATGAACAATGTGGGGGGATTGCCTTGCTCAAGGGCACCTCAGCAAACCTCCACACATATGGGTCCAGGGCGAGGTCTTGAACCGGCTGGTCTTGGATGGCTTCAAGTCATGTTCTTGTTTGGCGCCACTGTTGGCTTGACTATCGTCTTATTTCTGCTGCTATGGGCAGACCTTACTTGGGAACGGGTCTAGAATGGAGAAGTAAGGCACCTCCTTCCCTCCGCTAGCCTGGGTGTGCACCTAGGGCAAGTGTTAGCACACCCTTGGCCTCCTTTGACTGGGGATACGGCCAGGCTGCACCCCTTTAACGGCTCTGAACGTCACAGTGGCAATAGTTCTGACAACTTGGTAGTTCTGATAGCCAGCCTAGCTTCAGCTGTGACTTAAAGGCCCCAACGGCTGAACAGGCAGTAGATGGGCAGCAACTCTACTGGCTTTTTAAGGAGGATCAGGGCTGCAGCAAATGAGGGCCCCCAATCATCTTGGATCTCGATGCCATTGGATATGAGCACTCATTTTGTCAAGGTATGTGTGGTGGTTGTCACGCAGCAGTCTCCTTGCTTAAAACGATTCACGCACAGGCGTTTATTTCTGCTGTTTCATGTAGAACTCCACGAGGCCCACCTGGAACCGCCGAGAGCCCTGCCTGATCCATTCTCCCCCACGCAAACCCAGAACCAAGGACTCTCTTCTACACAAATTCTCTGGACCAAAGGACCCTATCCGTCTCAAGCTCACTCCCAGCGACTAAAGACTCAGTCTCATGCACTTACTCCAGAACCTGTCCCCTCACCTGTCTCACGGACCACCAGGAACGAGCATTAACGAGCGCTGACTCTTTTTTCTTGTAAATAACCTGTGTTCATTAAAACTGTAAAACCCACTCTTCTGTGTCTGTCTGCTCCTGGGTCCCCACCTCCAAACCTGGCAGTTTTTACCCATCATATCTAAGAGATTGTTGTTAAAAGCTCTGTGTTCAAAGCTTAAGGGCCGTCACACATTTACTATCAGCTCAGCTGATTGTGTTGACAGGAATTTATAACCTTTATACTCCAGAGGTTTGATACTGCAGTTCCTAATCTTCTGTTTTTTTAGATGGTATTGTCTTTCCTGATTGTGTTGTGCCTCATTGTTCGTTTCATTTCTCCATGCTCGACCCCTCCCTGGAACCCCTTCTACATTTTACAGTGATTTCCTTTCTGTACACCTGCTGCGAAGCACCTTGCAGCTCTTAATTTGAAAGGCAGTGCAGAATTAAAGTTTACTCACTTTCTTTCTTGGAGATGAATAATTCTCAAGTTTTGCAGCTACTCTGGTCACGCTTTTAATATGGAACACATCCTGACAGGATTGGAAAAAGATGACTAGGTTCTTCACTGATGAAAAGCGCTAATACCACAGTGCAAAAGTACTATGAAACACAAGTAAAACAAATATATTCAAGGTATATTAAATAATTAAATGCAGTATCAGCATTATGTTATCACTCGACCGCTGTAACAGTTTGAGGCTCAGTTGTAAATATTTCACCTATGATTGCCACAACTGATTCTTGTCATCATTATCTTGATGAAACCAATGAAAATGTTTATTTTGTAATAATTAGGTATTATGAATTTAGTTATAATAGTTCAAAAATATAAATATGTAAAACCTGGGACTGCATTTGCTGTCTTTTACTGTCTTGTGATTTCAGCTCTAAATTATTAGCCTTTGCAGTTTGATTTTTCACTCACTGAGTACACCATGCGAAAGCAGTAAGTGCCTCTGTTACGAACTGCAACCAAATCAGCTTTACATTCACTCCAAGTGTCAATAAAGCAAAAGAAACTAGTACAGCACAGCAGGTCATCCTGATACTTCACAAGTCACAGGTTATTTAATCGTGTGACAGACAGAAGGGAAGTCATACATTTTGTTCTCGTTGGTTGGCTGTACTGCACAAATTAATGAGAGTTCAAATCAGTTGAAAAGTCCAGGAAATCTATTTATAGGACAGTTTTAATTCTGAGCTGCCCTAACCAAGCTGAGGAAATTATCACAGCACAAATAAACCTAATGACAGCATTTATGTAGGAGTACACACAAACACTTGTTTTATGAACGTTACAATCCAGACCAATACTCTGAGGAGTAGCAATTCTGGTTAAAATAGAATAATGCCCATAAAATGACAACTGGTCCCAAGCCCAGGTAAACAGGGAGGGTTGTGTCAGGAAGGGGATCCGGCACAAAAACTTTGCCAAATCAAAATGCGGATTCATAACAAGACCTCCATACTGGATCAGTCATGGCCAGGGTTAACAACGACCGCCTCCAGTGCCGTTACCCAACAGGGCGCTGGTGGAAACTATGCTACTGTTGGCCGAAGGCCAAGGAGGGGGAGAGGGGGAAAGTGTGTTAGGAGGCAGAGAGAGAGAAAGAAAGGTGGGATGGTGGAGGTGAGAGTAGAGACTTTAAATGCAGGGACCATGACTGGTAAAGGAAGAGAACTGGCTGGCCTGAGAGAAGGAAGGTAGATATATTGTGTGTGCAAGAAACCAGGTGGAGGGGAAGCAAGGCCAGGAACATCGGAGGTGGATTTAGACTGTTCTACTATGGTGTAGGTAGGAAGAGAAATGGAGTAGGGGTAATCTTGAAGGAAGAGTATGTGAAGAGTGTTCTGGAGGTAGTGGATTTTGCAAAAAGGATGGAAATGGCTGCAGTGAACACATATTTCAAGAGGAGGGAGGAACACAGAGTGACCTACAAGAGTGGAGGAAGGTGCCAGTGGAAAATGTAGCTAGGCAACATCAGATGGTGGTCTGTAGGATGACTTTAGAAAGCAAGAAGAGGAAGTGAAGGTAGAGCCAAGGATTAAATGGTGGAA